>OZ010575.1:90982398-91044898 GCA_963932145.1 Acanthosepion lycidas
TTTACAAAATCATGTATCAACAAAGTCTGAAATTATTTTCCAAAATATGTGAATTTCAGAGAAACAATAATTTTGATAATCTTTACAAAATTTACAGTATTTACATTATGCGGACCATTGTCCTCATCTTTGTCGCCATATTTGTCACAACATTTCGGCCGTTGTACGCTCCGGCCTTCTTCAGGTGGTTGGAATTTCGAACTGAAACCTTTATTTCGATCCCTGGGGTAGACTGTTCTAGTTCCATGTGCCATGTTTGATGGATGTCAGTTATCAGTTATCTCCTGCTAATTTTCCCTCTGAAAGTTCTCCACTGCCTTAACCGGGTATTGAACTCACACTCTTTGGGTTTGTCACTGGATCTAACCAACGCCTTTATCCACTGTGCCATGTGTCCTTGACAAATATGGCGACAAAGATGAGGACAATGGTCCGCATAATGTAAATACTGTACATAATACCTCATCTCAGAAATATAGACAGACTCTTTACAAAATTTATTGTGATTTTTGTTACATGTACAGTTTGTTTTACAGAAGATGAAGAAAATACATATTTTGTTATGACACAATAATAGATATTACCTGTATACATAGTTTTAAGAATTAAAATCAATTTACATTAATACAAAATTAATTAACAGGATAATTTGAGGAGTTAAAAAATTAAATATATTAAAAGTGGGGAAATTGACAATTAAAAAAAAAATCTGGTATCCCTGTGTTATCCAATGGAATTTTTAAATACCACAATCTATTTCTTTCAAAAATGTTTATATTCTTGAAAATATAAACTTATATTATGAAATATTTCCTCTTCTGTGGCACAATCTTTTCCTGTAACATAGCATGCTATATACAAAGGTGACATTTTAATATATTTAGGGAAACTAGTTTCAAGGTCTATAAGTTATCAAATGTTTGGCATTCCATCTCATTCAGAAAATGTCCATATTTTGAGCAATTATGGCCTGCATCAAAGTTGTATTCTTTGACATTAACATTTAATTTTAGTAGTAGTTTAGTTTTTTCAATATGAAATTTTTCAATAACATTTCGAACCATTATCAAATATCCACCTTCAGGATCACATTGATTGTAATGTAAATTTACTCTGACATAAACAGAAACTTCATCAATTTATTTTAAAATTACATATTTTTTCTGATTTGCCAACATTTTTTGAAGGATATCAAGAAAATTCAAAGATTTCAATTTAGATAATTTTGATGCTAAAGCTCTTGATATTCTTGCTGATAGGAATTTACAAAATAAAATTCAACTGATCATAAATAATAAAATGAAAGTCATGTTTAAATAGGTTTACAACTTCTTATTCCAAGCAACAGAACAAATGTAATAAAATAAAAAAAAAGATATTTTTTCAATTTAAAACAAGTGGTGAATTTTATTTAAAGAGACACATAAAATTTCTTAGGCAGTTTTGAATCCGACAACATTGCTTGTATGCAGAGCTGGTTTATGACCTTTTGGGACCCCAAAGCTAATAATGAAATTATACTCCCATCCTCAGATGGAGCTACACAGTAACTCGCCTGCACTCATCTTGAGTATTTTTTAGTTGTGATATATTTTAGTGACATTTACATAGCTTGAAGTAAATTTATTGCATTTTGTTTAAATAAACAATAGCTATCTTTGTCAATAAAAATATTCTTTAAGAAATACTATTTTACTATACATTGCAAACCAAATTAGCATATATTTCAACAAAACCATAGTAAAAAAACAATTTTTTTTCATAATCAGAATTATAACAATAAAACAATCAAAATAAATGAGTTTGTCATGTTGATATCATTTCTGTTTATGAAACTATTGAGAAGTTATAGTATCTAGAAAATTAAAATCTGCTTTGTAAAAATTTCTAGATCAAACATTCAGAATTAAAAAATCAAACGTATCTGCTTGAAACACAATGACACAAACTAAAACATTCTTTTCCTTTTGTTTCCTGCAAAGTTAAATAAATATGAGTTTGTCATATCTGATATCATTTCAGTTTATGAAACTGTTTAGAAGTTATAACCTCTAGAAAATTAATATCATTGCTTTATAAAAAGCTAGAGGGGCTCTAGGCAGCAGCTTATACTTGTCTAAAAGATAATCCATCCCTGTTCATTCTTTCAACTATACCATTTTGCACTGGTGTCACACTGGAAAAGTGTATTCATGATATAGCCCCTATCTTCTCAAATAATCTCAAATTGTATTGTCTGGTATTGTCAATGTGCAGGCATATAATTTCTGTCCAATTGTTTTCCACTCCATTAATTTAAAAACTTCTCACTTGTGTTAAAGCATGTACAGCCATAAAAATCTTGAATTAGCATCAATAAAAGTTTTAGTTGCATTTTAATTTTTGAGGTTGAAAATGTGGTCTGTGCTGTCATAACTTCAATAGAAGTGCTCGCTTCAACATCCGGAGCTCATATGATAAAAACAGATTATTTAATGTTGAAATCTAAATATTTTGAACACAATCTTATTGCTTCAACTGAATATATTTTGAATGCAATTGTATCCCTTCAACTACAGATAAAATGTATTGTTGGTCATTTTAATATAAATATGGATTGTTAGTCATTTTTTTTTTTCATATAAAGATGTATTACTGGCATTTTTACTATAAATATGTATTTTTATACTTTCATAGTATTTTTGTTTTGTTTTGGGGGTTCACTATTTACCCATAGGTGAGACCCCCCAAATAGGTGCTACTACTCTGGGCTAGGGTGGACCAGAGAACAACAACAATTAAGAGGTGGCTCCACACTCCTCAAAACCTCCAATCTCCCAATCAGAGGCCTTGCTGCTAGATGTAGTTTATCATCATCCCCAGGACTTACAAAAAATTCAGAATTGCAAGGTGATAAAATCATATTTCTACGAGCTGATCAGAAACAATACCTATTAAGGATATGATGTTATGTAAATATATGTGACCCTCACCCCAGCTTTTCACTGACTAGCAAATGATTACCCTATGTTGCATTCTGATTCTCGATTGCATCAATGTGCACCAAAAGGGCATGTTGCATGCTCGTAAGGTAACATGATAAAACACAAACACTACAGCTTACAGCCATACCACATTGAAACATTGATTCCTGTATGATCACTAAAGTTAAACAATGTTGAACTTGGTCAGTACCTAGATGGCTGACCACTTGGGAATACCAGATGCTGTAAGCGTGGATGTAGGGGTGGTGTAATGGATAATGGCTTGAAATTGTTAATTGGAGAGCCAAGTTTCAATTCCCCTTGGGTTCATTATATTCACCTAGGTGCAAATACCCTTGGAAAAGTTATGGATCCACCTTTGTCCCTCTGGCTATGGGTTAATTAGTAGGACTTTTAGCACTTTCTAAAAAAATTATTATTTCAAAAAAAAAAAAATTCTTACAATCCAAAAATATTTTCTGGCTTTAAATAAGCTGCAAAAGGTTGATAAGTCATAAAAAACAAGTCAATCAAAACAATCAACAAATGCCACATTGAGAAATAAGAATGTGAACCGTTTCCCATATTGTATGTAGATGTTTTATATAAGACTTCACCTGCTCTTCCAGGTGGGTAGATGTGTGATACTTGGGATAACTTCTGCGATGCCAACTGTTCCCCCTACCAACTTCTTGCCCACTCACTCACCCTGACATGGTGGCTGGCCCTATGAATAGAGCATTTGGAACTGTGCGACAGACATGTCTGTCTCCCAGCAAGGGCAGACTGGAATCTTAAGCATGATTGTTAATAGAGACCAGCACCTGGATATACTCTATCTCTGTCTTTGTTGACATTCGATCTCCAACCCCCATCCAATCCTTTACTTTCTGTTTTCCGTCAAAGTGGATGCCACTTAGAAGACTAAACCTCAAAAATAACCATCTGCTGGTCCATCAAACAGAAAGACTTGTGATTGAGATGAAACCACCTCTTCCCTTTCTACGTGGGTGTCCATAATATCACATTATAACCATTTTCTTTTATTCTTTTAAATAATCAAACTACAAAAGGAACCATCTGCTGGTCTATCAAACAGAAACACTTGTGAGTGTGATAAAACCACCTCTTCCCTTACTAAATGGGTGTCTATAGGATCACAGTTTTGGTAACATAGCTATACAAAAAAAGTTCTGAATTCAGTAAGAATGGATGAATTATTTTCCTAAGTTCTCCAATGCTGGCTGTTATCATAAGACACACATGGCCAAGATACTCATACATCTACATACTTCCTTCAATCAACTTAATTCACCTGCAACAATTTACACAGATGACTATAATACTTTTGTAGATACATGTTTATGTGTAAAAAATTTCAGATAGAATATATCTGTAAAAGGACAATATGAAGAAAGACAAAAGGAAAACTCATCTTAGCAGACACATTTTGTCCTCTGTGGGACTTTATCAAGGCAAATGCAAGGATTTTATTTTGTAACAAGTATTTATATACAAGAGCAAAAATGTTATTGGTTTTTCAAAATTTAAGAATGCTCATAAATATTCATCAGGTTGGTCAAAAAGTCAAGCAAGCTATGGAGGGTGCAAAGTGACACAATTCAATGTTTAATAAACAAAAGTGAATAAGTGATGTTCTTGATATTTTTTTAATGCAAATTAGTAATTACTCAACTTTGGGATTAATTTATGTGCTATATATTTTAAATAACATGAGATTATGAATTTAACTGTTTTCTTTTAATTTTTTAACATTTTTATAGTCACTTATGTTGGCTTGGGAAAGTAGTAATTCTTTCAGGGTGCAGATTTATATTTTGATAAGATTCAATTCTTGAGAAATTACTTTCTCTTTTGATAAGTATGGTATTCTTTAGATCAAAGTTGTGGTTGAATTTATTTCTAATGCATTTGATAAAGTGTTGTGCATAAGATCCCTTTTCTGTTCAGAGGTACATTTTTTTCAAATTTCTGCAAGTTTACCCAATGTATTGTGAGGAGCAGTTCTGGCAATTTATTTTATATATACCTGCTTCAGGATTATTATTGTTATTGGTATTTTGGGTTCTGATCACATCCGTGATAGTTTTTGGATGTGGTTGTAATTATTTTGATGTTGTTTACATTGGATAAATTGTTTATACACACCAGGACACTTTTCATATATATATATAAAGACTTCTTTAAACACTTAGAGATCCCATATTAATCAGTTTGCTTTTTATGGAAAGAAAAACTTCTGACTTTGCAGTGAATGAAAAATGTTTGAGCATCCAGTTACATTTTAGAATAATAATTTCAAACTTCTTACACCTGGCAGCACCAATTTTAAGAGATCTGTGCCAATAACCAGAGTTCAAAATTGTACTTATTTCAGAGATGGTAAATGTACAATTTCATAGCTGATATAAAATATAAAAATACTTCTCAATTTGCTGGCAAGAATTTAAACCATGTGATGTTTATATACATTTTTTTATGCAACAGTATTCAAAGTAACAATGGGTGCTTAGACAATTATTTTAATTGGCTGGATACAGTATACACTTTTAGTGTAGAAGCTATATTAATCCAGGAAGAGTATGTTCTTAAATAAAGAAAAGAACAAAAAACTCAGTAAAATTAAAGCAAAGCAAAAACACATACATACACTTTCATATGTTCTATATTAGATAGATTTATATTAAATATATATAAGTAAATGTAATGTTGGGTAGAAAGGATAGGTCAGGTCAAAGCATAAAAGTATGTACATTAAAATTTACACCATGATAGGAATATGAGCTTATTTGAATGTTTCTGCAGATATTAACCCTTGAAAAACATAGATGAATGAACTTCACAGTAATATAAAGAAATTCTTATCTGAAAAATATCATTAATCTCTTTATGGTTCATTCCAAGTATAGGAGTGTTTTTTTTACTTTTTGAATATCATAACTTTTTTTTATAAAAAATAAATTTCTGGTTTTGCAGTGACTCAAAAATGTTTGGGTATCTAGTTACTTTTCAGAACAACAAATCCATTTCAAACTTCTTACACGAAGCAGAATCAATTTTGTTGATTCTACGGCTTATCAACCTTTTAAAACCAGAAAATATTTTTGGAGATAATAATGGCTTATTGATACAACACTTACTTATTAGCTTATAGCTAGAGGGGTAGAAGAGATGGAGTTATACCTTTCCCAAGGGTATTTGTTTGTAAGTAAATATAACAAACCAAACGGGAATTGAAACTCGGCTCTCTGATTAAAATTCTAAAACATTATCCATTGCACCAACTGCACATTCAAGCTTACAGTACCAAGCAGTCACTTATTGAAGTACTGACTAGGCTTTATGCTGCTTAACTTCAATGATCATATGTGAATAGTGTTTCAACATGATAATGCCATAAGTCTACCAATTTTTTGATGTTTGGCCTGTGTAGAGATTTATCATTGGCTGTATACAGTGTACATTTTTAATGCAGAAGCAATATTAATAATTTTAAGCAAAACAAAAAGAAAAAGCAATTCAAAAAACACATTCAAACACACTTTCATGTCTTAAATTAGATACATTTATGAAAACAAAAAATATGTAAATAATGATAACTCATCTCAGAAATTCAGTCAGAATGTGATCAGATGATAGTAACAAAGATGAGAACTTTTGCACAAATGTAAATGATGATAACTCCTGATTACAGAAATTTCTATTGCTTCCTATTCAATTTAAAATACAAAGCTATGAATTTCATAAAGAAATTTTTACCAATTCAAAAATATCATTAACCCTCTTTATGGATTCTTCCCACTATAAGACTTTATTCTTTCTTTTCATAACATCATAATTTTTTTTATAAAAAGAAAAACTTGTGATTTTGTAGTTAAGTAAAAATTGGCGGGGGGGGGGGGGGCATTCAGAAATCTAATTCAAACTTCTTACACATGACAGCACCAATTTTCTGATGTATGACCTGTGTATACAGTATTTCCTTTTTAGTGCAGAAGCTATGTTAAACCACAGGTGTGTATGTTCTTTAAGGTTGTTATAGAGCAGGACACAGCATACATACTCCTCTTCTCAACTACTGTGACAACTTGTAATTAAGTAACAGCCTAACTCTTTGCTTTCGGGTGGAGAGGAACCTGGACGAGGCTCCACTGAAGGGCAGAGTCTCGTTCGGGGTGGTTGACTGCCCCTGAACCCATTTATGCAGGTTCAAAGAGGGAATATTTTGGGCCGAGTCTACAGGCCCGGAAATCCCACATTAAACCCGGCCTTGTGCCATATGTAACCCTCGTGGGGGGGGGAGGGGCTTGGTAAATATTACTACTGTGACAATGGACTGCTCCTACTTAAAAATATAGCAAGTAGCCATGTTAGAGTGAAATTTGAGGAATAGTTGATTTTACTCTAGTTTTCCTGTTCTATTTATGAGTATTTAATTAATAAGCTCATTTTTGTTTTCCACAGCTAGTCTTTGGATTCTTCGATAATCTCTTTATAGCCTTCCTAATTCTCGGCTATTTTGAACAAAGACAACACTACAAAAAAAGGGTGAAAATTAGTAAAATTAAGATAAGAACAACAAAACAAGTAAAACAAAAATGTTTTTATAAGTCCTATATTAGATAATTTTAAGAAAACACCAAATATACACCAAAATGAAATGTGGGGTGGAAACAATTGACCAAAGTAATAGCATAGTACACAAA
The DNA here is from genome assembly GCA_963932145.1 of Acanthosepion lycidas. NCBI lineage: Eukaryota > Metazoa > Mollusca > Cephalopoda > Sepiida > Sepiidae > Acanthosepion > Acanthosepion lycidas. Next base: position 90,990,089 of record OZ010575.1, read on the forward strand.
TATTAACACCATAATACTAACTTGAGCGTATTTGTATATATTTCTTTAGATATGAACCCTTGGAAAAGGCAGATGCACAAACATTACAGAAACAGATTTTCTCTTCAAGATGTGATTGCATGTTTCCCTATATTTTGATTTTTGTAAATGCATCTCCAAAGACATTAAATTGATGTAGTCCCCCACCCCCTCCTGTAATAGTTTGAATTTGCTTTTTAAAGTTGAATAGTGTGAAAATAATCATCCTCTTCAGCATGTGATCTCATGTGGATCTCCTTCAGTATGTGATCTCATGTGTATTTTTAAAGATCCTTTTACCAAAAACACAGCACCACAAATTCCACAAGGATATTTGTCCTCAGAATGAGTTTGCATATGTCGTGCTAAAGTAGACTTAAGTGAAAACGATGATCCACATAACTGACATGAATGCGGTTTTTCTCCAGTATGGGATCTCATGTGTACTTTTAAGCTTCCACTTTCTGAATAGGCAACACCACAGTCTTCACAAGAATATGGTTTCTCTCCAGTATGTGTTCGTATATGACGTTTTAAATTTGAGCCTTGTGAAAATGACGATCCACATAACTGACAAGTATATGGTTTTTCTCCAGCATGTGATCTCATGTGTACTTTCAAGTTTCCACTTTCTGAAAAAGCAGCACCACACTCTTCACAAGCATATGGTTTCTCTCCAGTATGTGTTCGTATATGTCGTTTTAAATGTGTACTATCTGAAAATGCTGATCCACATAACTGACAAGAATATGGCTTTTCTCCAGTATGTGATCTCATATGTACTTTTAAATTTCCATTTGCTGAAAATCCAGCTCCACAAACTTCACATGAGTATGGTTTCCCACCAGTATGCATATTCATATGCTTTTTTAGAGATGAAATGTGTGAAAATGATTCTTCACATACCTGACAAGGATATGTTTTTTCTTCAGTATGTGATTTCATGTGTTCTTTTAAAGATTCACTTTCTGGAAATGAAGTTCCACAAACTTCACAGGAACATGTTTTTTCGCTATTGTGTATACTCATATGGTTTTTTAACATTGAACTTTGTGAAAATGATGCTCCACAAGTCTCACAAGAATATGGCTTCTCTACAGTATGTGATCTCATGTGTACTTTTAAGGATTCACTGTCTGAAAATGCCTCACTGCAAATTTCACAAGGATATTTGCCTGCAGAATGAATTTGCATATGTCGTTTTAAAGTTGACTTATGCAAAAATGATGATCCACATGTTTGACAGGAAAACGGTTTTTCACCTGTATGCGATCTCATGTGTACTTTTAAGCTTCCACTTTCTGAATATGCGGCACCACAGTCTTTGCATGCATATGGTTTCTCTCCAGTATGAGTCCGCATATGTCGTTTTAAATTTGAACACTGTGAAAATGATGATCCACATAACTGACAAGAATATGGTTTTTCTCCAGCATGTGATCTCATGTGTACTTTCAAGTTTCCACTTTCTGAAAAAGCAGCACCACACTGCTGACAAGCATAGGGTTTCTCTCCAGTATGTGTTCGCATGTGTCGTTTTAAATGTGTGCTGTCTGAAAATGCTGATCCACATAACTGACAAGAATATGGTTTTTCTCCCGTATGTGATCTCATGTGTACTTTTAAATTTCCATTTGCTGAAAATCCAGCTCCACAAATTTCACATGGGTATGGTTTCTCACCTGTGTGCTTTTGCATATGCTGTTTGAAAAGTTTATATCGTGAAAATGATGCTCCACATATATAACAAGGATATGGCTTTTCTTCGGTATGTGATCTCATATGTACTTTTAAAGATCCACTAGCCGAAAAAGAAGCACCACAAACTTCACAAGTATGTGGCTTTTCCCCAATTTGTGTTTGCATGCTTCTTTAATTTTTACTCACATGAAAATGATTTTGACAAAGAAATTTTTGTGGCCTGTATGCAATTATATTTTTAAATTAAAACTTCATGAAAATTTTAGTCCACAAAATTTTCAAGCACATGATTTGGTTCCATTACAACTTCTTATGTCAGACTTTTTGTAAATTAAACTCCATATACTTAACAAAAATATGATTATCCTCAATGTGTTCAAATGTATTTAAATGTGAGGTATATGAAAATTGTGATTCACATGCCTCACAAGTATGTAGCTATTTCCTGTCTGTGATTGAATATGATTTTTCAAAGTTGAATGTGTTTAATATGCTTGCCTGCTAACATTACATTTTTTTTCTCTAGTGTGAGTGACAGAGAGTTATTAATTTTGAACTCTTTGGAAAAGCAGCATTATAAATGTCATATAAAATGATGTCTCTTCATTATGTGCTATAACATACCTTTTAATAACTGAATATGTAGAAAGTTCAGATTCACAACCATTACAAGAATTTAACTGCAAACTTGAAATAGGGAAGGGTTTTTTTGCAATTCAAATTGCCAGGTGTATTTTCACATCGATATACTGTGAAAATGCATGTCCATAGATTCCACATTGATGTTTTTCTTTTTATTGCGTGTTTAAGATCAATGGACAGATTTACAGACAACACAAGAATATAGGTAATGGTCAGTGTGTTGTAATTTTTTGCGTGTTAGGGATCTGGAAATGCAGACCTACTTACACAAATCATGAAAGCAAAATTAATTTACAGTGTACAATAGTTGTCTTTTTAGAGTTAGTCTATGAAAAGGCACATTCACAAGTATATGATTTTTTTGCTAGTGCCTGACATTTTAACTCTGAACTATTTGAAAACACGATTTAATTCTGCAATATTTTTTTCGAGAACAAGAATTTCATGAAAACATATTTAAAACTAGAAACTGCATAAAACATTCATTTGTGTCAAATAAGGAGGACAGTATTTTTTTTAACTTTAATATAGTAGTAGTTCATCTTGTTTAGTTTTGTCTACAAAAGTATTTCAAAGCATTTGATATATATCAGGTCATCTGAAAAGTCCAAAGTAGCCTTGTTTTTAATCTATGAGAAGGCATTGAAAAAATTTTTTGCTAGTGCCTGACATTTTAACTCTGAACTATTTGAAAACACAGACCCACAGAGGCTGAAGAGATATTTAATTACTGGCTTTATTTGCTGGTCAGTAATTTGGCATGCCTTTTGAAATGATAACATTGTTCCAACGGTGATCCATAATTCAAAATCCTTTCAAAGAAACCTGTGAATAAAAAGAAAATACAATGAAAGAAAAACAAAAAAGATTTAATTCTGCAATATTTTTTTCGAGAACAAGAATTTCATGAAAACATATTTAAAACTAGAAACTGCATAAAACATTCATTTGTGTCAAATAAGGAGGACAGTATTTTTTTTAACTTTAATATAGTAGTAGTTCATCTTGTTTAGTTTTGTCTACAAAAGTATTTCAAAGCATTTGATATATATCAGGTCATCTGAAAAGTCCAAAGTAGCCTTGTTTTTAATCTATGAGAAGGCATTGAAAAAATTTTCAAACTGTTTCCAAATTTGACAAACTTTTGTATTTTGTAAAACCCATTTAACAGGACCCCAAAACTCTTCTTTCTTTTCTTTTTTTTGCATTTCCTAGGTATCTAGGATGGTTATTTTTTTTCTTCATTCCTGCTCCTCTTTTGAAAATAGGCTTCATTAAACTATTTCAATTAAACTGAAAACATTGATAATTATTTAAATAGAAATAAGCCCTTAACTTGGAAAGAAGTTCACATATTTGTAGAAAAAGAATTTATCAGTTTTATATGATTTTCAATTTAAAAATTGAATGCTGTAAATACACAATTATAAACATTCTTCTTAAGTGAGTGATATTTCCCTCTTCTAAAATGTCTCAGTGATGACAATATACTACCAGGTTATCTGAAATCTGACAGCAATAGATTGAATTATATTATATTTCCCCTTTTTTGACTTGCCTCAGTGATAACATGATACCAATCCCATAAGTAATATAAATCTGATAGTAAGCTGATTGATTGATATTTCTATTCTAAAATGTCAATTATAAAATTAGAAATTGCATAAAGCAGTCTTTTGCTTAAAATAAGGAAGATGGTATTTGTTTTGAAGATATAATAGTGTATAGTAATAGATTTTGGAAAACAAACAAGATAGAATTTCATGAATCTTGTCACCCAAAACATTTCAAAATTCTTCAGTATCGATCAGTTATACAATATATACAGAAATGAGTTGTCTCTTTTTTTCTGAATTTTACATTTGATGAAGGACAAAGAATAAAAATTTAGAAAACCTTATAGCAACAACAGAAAAAAGAATGAATTCAATAATTCTTTGTGTAGATTTCTAGTTTTAAAAAGATATTTTTGTTTCATATGTCTGTGCAAAGAATGTAATGCTTACAAGTATCCTTGCTTTTAATCTATGAAAGTGTGCTGAAAAAAAACTTTCAGTGTGGTCCAATTCTCAAAATCTGACCAAACATTGGAATTTATTTTGAGAAGGAATTCTTGATTGGGCCAAAAACTTTTCATCATCACCTAAATATAAATATTTTTCTTAAATTTACTCCATATAAAGATGGAGTGTTTTTCTCTGATCATTAGTTTTACTTCCTTTTGTTTATCAGAATCTACTATCAGATTAATATATTCTATCAAGTTATTCCATTTTGGCAAGAATTAATAACTGCACTTTCAAGAACCTTTCATCTAAATTATTCTCTCTTTTAATATGTAGAGCATTCTGGAGATTGAAGTTGTGGTTGAAATTATTTATGTGTATATATATAATGCATTGGATAATTTGTTATATAGCTCTTTCTTATGTTCTAAATATGTTTCTTGCATAAAGGTATCAACAAATCAATTAACAAAAAGAATGAGTTCAATAATCTAAACAACTCTAAGAGTGATGATGACTTTTCTCAAAATTACAGATGGCACAAATAAACTTGCATTTAATCCACATGAGGGCAATGAAAAATCTGTTTGACCCAATTCTCAAAATCATACTAAACATTGGAATTTATTTTGGAAGGGTTTTTTGATCGGGCCCAAAACTTTTCATCACATCCTCATATATGGAAAAGTAATTATTTTTCTTCATTTGTGCTCTTTCTTTAAAAATGGGCTTGATTAAGAAACTTTGATCAAACTGGAAACATTGATAGTTATCTTAAATAGAAATAAACCTTTAACTTATTAAAAAATTCAAATAACTGTTGAGCAGAAATTCATTAATTTTATATGATTTCCAAGCCAGATATTCCCTGCTGTAAATTCACAGCCAATTATAAACATTTTTCTTAAAAAAATTACTCCATGTAAAGATGGAATCTATTCTCTTTAATTTACTCCAGTCTTGTATACCAGAATGTATTACAAGATTAATACATGCTATTAAATCCTTCACTCAATAATATTCAAAACCTGATGACAATGAACAATATTTTCCCTAACCTAAAATGCTTAAATGATAGCAATACATGCTATCAAGTCATTCCACAAATAATGTCCATGGTAATAAATGATATTTTCTCTATTCTAAAATATCTAAGTGATAACAATACATAATGTCAGGTTATTCAATGGGTAAAGTCTGAAATAGCAATAGTTTGAATAATAAAGGACATTATTGATAATCATGAAAGCAATGTTAATAAATTCTGATCAAACATACATATTACAATTTTTTTAAAAACTCTAAATTATAATTTAAAGATTTGTTTTTGTTATGATTAATTTCTCACTGTCTTTCCTTAAAGGAAAGTTTAACTTCAGTACTGATCTTTTAATTCAGTAAGATGTAAATTTTAAGAGGGGCATGATTACTGTATGTACAAGGGTGGGCTGAAAAGTTCATAGTTCTGTAAAATCTTGCATTAATTTAAACTCTTCTTATTAATAACTACATAGTTACTTTCCAGATAAACTGACATCTGATTGTTCAAAGAAGACTGTTCAAGATGTTGGTCAAAAAGTCATCAGCAGCACATATGGCGTTATCATCACTGCAATACTGGTTCCAAGCCAAATGTTTTTTCATGTTGGAGAACAGATGACAGTCAAATCAGAAGAATAGACAGGGTGATCAACCAGTTGAAAGCCATAGTCACACAAAGCAGCCATTGAAACCAAAGACTTGTGTGCCGGAGCATTGCCCTGATGAAATAAAATCCCTTTTATCAGTTTTCCATGGTCTTTTATAACTGCCTCAGCAAGTTGGCATACTACTCTCCATTGATGGTGTGGCCCTTTTGAAGATAGTCAATAAATACAGTGTTTTTACACCCCAAAAAACTGAGGCAATCACGTTCCCTGCAGATGAAATGACCTTGTTTTTTTTTGAGGTGTATTTCCACTGTATGAATTGTCTCTCTGTTTCTGGTTAGGAAACATTAAAGGAAACCAGCTTGATCAGTCTCAGACAATGTCAGATTTTCCTATGATGTAATCAGCATGGTGCACTTCAGAAGGGGCACCCACCCAGCAGAAACCTTTGTCATGCTAAGTTCATTGTGCAGAATATTCTCAACTCCCTCACAATTCAAAAAGCTGGAGTGTCAACCCCTAAGGTAGCAACCATGTCAGCATGAATGTCCTTGGTGGGGCTAAAACTTTTCTTTCTGCAGGTACTTGACAACACCATAATGCCAAATTTTGTCCATTTTTAAGAAAAGTAGCTACTAGTTACTTTTGAAGTCTTCTTTGACCAATCATATGTGAGTTTACCTGGAAAGAAACAATGCACCTATTAATAAGAAGAGTTGAAATTAATGCAAACAAGATTTCACAGCTCTAGCATCACTCCTTCATTGCCAGCCCATGAACTTTTCAGCCTACTCTTGTATTTAGCAGGCTTGTATTTCGTTCAGAAATTTTATGAGTTAGATTTTAATGATTATTGCCTGTGCATAAAAGTCTGTATCTTAGAACAGCTGGTGCATTTCTACAGAAGTGTATCTATTTTGCCTGACACAAAGTTTCTATTGGGCCCCAGAATACTGGGTAATTTTTCTAATGTTTTAACTGATCTATGTACAAAAATTAATATTTTTTTGGGGACCACCATTTAAATATGCTACCTACTAAACAACTGGAGGACAAAAGATGTTAAATTAATCCCTTTCTGGAAAGGGACAATGTTAAAATAATCTTTTGAGATATCCAAGGCAGTGGACTTCAACATGAAATTATTAAGCATTCAGTGAACTTTGTAAAACGATCAAATGGAATGTGTACGCTGACAAAAGAATTGAGTCATACTGGAATGGAATTAAGAAGATGCATTGCAGTGTGAAATTTTAAAAGGAATACTTCAAAGAAATTGTATGGCATGCTAGATTCATCAATAATGAATTTAAAAAAATAATTTGATCACATAAGTGAATAATATTCACTTTCACTTTATTAATAAAATATATTAATCTCCACATCTTTTTTGTTTTTCCTTAACTTACACCAAATTATTTTGGGTTACAATTAATCGCTTTCACTTACACTGCTTTGGTAAGCAGATGTTCATTTAACAAAATTTGAGGAGAGCATTTCAAATGGTCTTCTAAGGAGGAATATGCTAAAGAATCGACTGTAATCAGAATCATGGAGTCAATGTGAATGATCCTTTCCTTAGCTGAATAGTATGTGCTTTGCCAGGACTATATATAGTTTTGAATTCAGATATTTCTCCTAGATTGGTTGCCAGCAAAGACTATAGAACTCAGTCTGTCCTGCTATCTATTCATAACTGGAAGGAAGGAGATGAATTTCCCAAGGGTATTAGCATGTAATTGAATGTAATGAATTTTACTTGGATTCTCCAATTCCTCAGTCTGAGCTGCAATCCAATACTCTACCATGCCTCCTTGTTAAAATGACCCCATTTTCTTTCACATATAAAATATGACATGGTTAGCTTCAGCTAAATGTCTGGTTGGTTGATTTTATTACATGTCAACTCTTGTTGGGTAATTTAAAGTCATTTTTTTTTTTTTTTAATTATAAGGCATCTAGTGAGAATCAAACTCACACTGCAGTTGTAACCCAGCTTAACCATTACTCTATACCAAGATACATAATTAGCTTAGCTTAGATTTTTGGACATAATCAAATAATATTAAGAATAAGTGGAAAAATATCCAAATGATGTTTAGATAAAAAATATTTCATAAAAAAATGACATTAAAAACAATTTGCATAAAAAAAGGACTTGTTTGAACTAAATTTTTTGATAAAATTCTAAGTTTTCTTATTACAACACTTCTTTCAGTTTCTGAAAATTAATAGCTATTTAACTGAAGTCTGCCAACCAGAGATCCGTTAAACAGGTAGCAACTTCCAATTGCACCTATAGATGTAGAATCAGAAGGACATCCTGATGACTGCAGCTACAGATGAGGGAACCAGACAATTTCCGGATGCCTCACTTTGAGTTGTGTACTGGGCACACCTCACTAAAATTATATAAGTTCCATTTGTTCTTGGAAAATGACAGAGAAACTATAATTTTATTATACCGTAAAAATTCCAGTCAGACACTTACAAATATTAAAGCAGGACTTATGTTTTTCACAAGCCATGCCCATTAACAGGTATGGCCTTGGTTTTTCATGAAAGATATGATAATAATAAGCAGTTTTGTTTTGTTCTTCGCATTTTCCATAAAGCTTGTATCTATTTTTAAAGTTTTCAAGTAAACTGGCGTTTGAAATTAAATGTGATGTTAAGCTAAGAATAATAATAAGTTAATTGGGAACTGAATATGTTAATTTGTAAATACATTAAAATTTTAAAAAAGAACTTAAAACACACAATGTCGATAAAACTCTTTCGCTGTATCGTGTTTCTAAGTAACACGAAAAAAAACTTTTGAATACAAGAATCTTCTTGTATTAACAAAAAGTAACAGTTACTTTTTTTTTGTTAATTTCTTGTTTTGTACTAAAAGTTTTTTTTTTTTCGTGTATATTCGACATCAGAGAAAAAATAACTTGTAAAAATAAAACTAAAAGTAAATGTTATCGTTATAGTGCCATTAATAAGAAGAAAGATTCAAGAAAATTCTTAAACAGAAATTATTTATCTAAATTATATAGAACGGGAATATTGATGTGTGAAAAAGGCGTTACCTAAAAAAAAAAAAAATAAAATAACTAAAAAATAAATAAATCGTAATAATTCTAATTAGTAAAATATTTACACGAATGAAACAACCCTTTAAAAAATCTGCCATAAAATATTCAGTTCTTATTTAATTTAATAAAGAATGAAAATTTTACAAGAGGTTATACTCCGAATTTTGGGAAATTCTTTTTTGTGTGCGATTGCCAACAGTCTCGTCGTAATTATTTGAAAAATAATTTTATTTTCATTTTATCGACACAAAAAAAAGATAAAATTAACAGCACTTACTTCTCTCTAATGTAGGTTTTCTGTTCCTTTCAATAAATATCAAACAGAAAATAAAATTAAACTTAATGACTTTAAAATCGAACAAGTCTTAAAAATGCATTCGTAATTCCGAACAAAGAGTGATTTTGAAAAGACAAGGGAGATAATCAATATATTATTTTTTTTTATCTTCGTGTCTTTTTTTTTCTTTTTTTTAAAATATACATAGTTTTCGAACTAAAAAGAAAATAATTTTTTTAAAATATATAACTAATTTTAATTTGTTGTTACATTACTAATCTTACAAGATTTTAACATTTCCAAAGACAATGAACAAGTAAAAAATTAACACAACTGAAACGAAACAGAAACTCAATTTAAAAAATAAAATCAGGAAATGTTCGTTTTTTTAAAAGATTTCAGTTATTCAATAAAATTAAAAAAACATTGTCAACAAAATATCAAATATTCAGTGAATCAGAAAAAAATTTTTTCGACGATTAAGTTTATTCTTTTCCATGCTTGAAAAGCCAGTAATTCTTTTTTAAAAAGTCACCGATGTTCACATTTATTTTTATTTTTATGTTTTTTTTAGGATATACTCTCGTAATAGACCTTTTTTTTTTTAATTATCAGAAGCCAAAATTAAGTCTGAAAAGTGAAAATCAATTAAAAAAAATTAAATAAAAAAACTGGGAAAATGTTTTGTGATTTTTCTTATCTTCACAACAAACTTGTTTCTTGCATAATCTATAAAATAACACTTCTTGTTTGACTTAAATTGAATTATGGCTATAAGTCAAAATTCTTCTTTTATCGCCGCCTCCTCGAAAAAAAAAATCAATAGCAGACCACGTCTGATTGATTGAAAACTCGATATTTTAAAAATAAAAAGAAATTAAAAAAAAAATCTTCTAAAAAAAAAAAATCTTCTAAAAAAAAAAAATCTTCTAAAAAAACTAAAAGAATTTCATGAAAACAAAATAAATAGTTACCTTTAAAATAAATTAATTAATCGATTTAACTACGCCAAAAAACATTCCCAAATTTATTTGCATAGCGTATAAAATTTTTTTTTTTTTTTTTACAGCAACATGCTCCTATCAGTCAAAGGCGAAATTGGGTGAGTGTAGTGATCTGTTTTACAACTATACGAAGACAACTGGAAAGCAAAAGGCTTCTTCAGTTTGTAAGTGTGGTAGCCCGTATGAAGCATATGAAATATTGATTTTAATCAACATTTCACATACTTCGAAAGTAAATAGAAGAAAAAAAAAACAAACCCAAATGCATTTTAATTTATTTATTTTTTAATCATTTCACTCCAAGCAAGGCAATAAAGCAACTAAGCAGTTACTGAGTGTGAGAGAATATCAGAAAAAAAAAGCAAACACTATTTAAGGAGTAAGAACAAAAGAAGACAGAAGATAATGATTGACATTGCATTTAGATTTTTGAAGACCAAAGTTGATTGAGCGGGAAGTAAAAAGCCGGAAAAGAGTTCCACAAGTGAGCAAGAAGTGCAATAGAATTTGTGGTTACATCCAGCCATTTTTCAACAATAAAAATAAAATAAATGAAACCTTGTTACCAATTTCGTACTGCACTTAAATTCATAAGGTCTAAAGCTCATCAGAACAATTCCCATGAAAGTATTTATATTTTTATATATTAATTAGTTTAATAAAAAAAAATCTTTATTTAAAAAATCAGCTCCTAGGTCGCATTTTGAAATTGTGTAGTCCTCATCATCTTCATCTTCTGTAAAATTTTATTATTAGCATTAAAAATTAAAAGTTATTATTATTAGCCAAATAAATTAAATTTTAAAAATTATTATTCACAAAAATAAAATAAAATATTTTATTATTAGCAAAATTTAAAATTTGTCTCTTCAAGTGCACATTACAATTCTGTGTATGATATATATATATATATATATATATAATCACAACCTACAAGATTACTTTGTAATATATTGGTCAATTTGTCTACAAATTCTGTAAAAAATTCTTTTCAAAATAATATAGGAAATATACATTTATTTGTCCTTTCAATCAGTATCAAATTATTACATAGATATAATTTTTTAAAAACTCAAAAATAATATTGAAGTAATATTTTTTTTTGCTACAGACAATACCTGTAGATTAATTTAAAAAAGACCATATTTTATTTTATTATTTGTATCAACTTTTCTTCTGGGTTTGGAATTTTTATTTTTCAAGGACATACCTTTAAAATGTTTAAATCTCAGTACGATAGGTGTTGATGCAGAATTGGAAATCATCAAATTATTAGCTTGGTGCAAAAATAATGACGTAATAATGTCGTTTTTTGACGTTAAAAAATATGTCAAAAAACGACATTATTACATCATTATTTTTGCACCAACCTAATAAAAAAGAGTTTTGTGCAAGTACATAAAAAAAAAACTCTAAAAGTATCCAAGTGGTGATGAATAGTGATTTAACTGGCAGATGAATTGCCTTATATTTGTGTCGGTCAGTTTGCTAGGCTACTTTTAAGAATTGCCTCAGGTTTGAAATTCCATCATTGGTTGAAAGTAATCTTGAGTTTTTTTTCATTCTTTTTTTATGACTACATACATAGAGTCACTATAATCTGGCTTAGAAGTGAAGCTTAACAAGACATCTGATCCAAACACCTCACTGGTTAGAAATGTCTTAGCTAGAGCCTGTGCAAGGGTTTCATGCACCCTGACTTGAATATATAATACACCCCCCCCCCCGCGCACACACTCTACTACATCTCAATTTTCATAAGGTACTATTCATAATGGCAACCTATTTTTCTCCCTAAAATATAGCCAGCCTTCTTACGGCCAGGCAACAAGGCAGTAGTGAAAGTGTTAAATATCTATAGTGTATTTTCCACTTCTGTTTGTGAACATTCAGCAGATGCCGGAAGACACAGAAAATACTAGACTATATATATATATATATATATATATATATATATATATATATATATATGAAATGGACAAAGTCCGACAATTATATTAAAACATTTTTTTATGTTTATACGTTTTTTTTATAGGTACAAATATTTAAGTAAATGCTCTGTTTATAATAAACAGTATTAACAACATTTACCGGCCTGAATGTCCGAGAAATTGTCATAGAAAATATGCATCCTCTGACAGGAATTGAACCTGTATCCTATACAAAACCGTCATATAGCCTGACATACTTTTACCGATTGAGCCACAGAGGAGCGTTTCGGTTAGCAAGGTCGATTTTACTGTTTTTAAACTACAATTCTCCATGATTTTCTGGTGTACATTCATATCTGCTCAAAGCATATCCAAATGTGAACAAATGATGTCACACATTATGAAATGGACAAAGTCCAACAATTATATTAAGACATTTTTTATAAAAAGAACATATAAACATAAATGTCATTAATATAATTGTCGGATTTTGTCCATTTCATAATGTGTGACATCATTTGTTTACATTTGGATATGCATGAAGAAGGTGGAGGGGAGTTTGCAAGTGGAAACTAATCAATATGTAAACCCATTCCCTTCACCAATCAATAAGCAAAACAAAAATAAAAAGACCATATAAATGTAGCTCTTTATTAACAGGACACCATATAATGTGCCACTTTATTTCAGGAGGATAGCCTTATACAGACACCAACCAATCAATAGATAATAACAATGAATAATTAACAACACATCATATAAGCATTCAATATGTTGTAAATATCTTTTTAATCTTGTTGAAGAAAGGAGATGTTTTAACATGGATGACTTGGTTGGTTGGTTAATTTTGTTTGGTGTCATGGTCAATTCGTCAGAAAGGTGACTTCTTGATGTTATCGACCTGTAGAGGTGATCCCATTGTGCAACACTTTTAGAAAATGCCTGAAAACCATACCACAGGTTGACCCAAACCTTGTGAGTAAAAATGGGTAGACGGAACTATTTGGGAACTGTCAGTGGCTGAGCTAGCATGAAGTCACATGTCATCGTGACTGCGGGTTTGAGTTTACTGGCCTTGTTCACACTGTTGATCACGCCAGATTATGCATTCTCTCCCAAAAATTGTAACTAAGGTCCACTCAGCATAGTTGCAGTATAAACTGCAGGTGGACTCTGTGGGTGTTGAACAGATGTGTTCAAGCAGGTGTCTGCAATTGAGATTGGCTATCTGTCCTAGCAAACATGCCCGCCATTATATATCAACCTCTATGGGTTATTTAATGCTGAAATCTAAATATTTTGTACATAATTTTATAATTTCAAACTAAACTTATGTTTTTTGAATATATATATATATATATATATATATATATATATATATTCAAAAAACATAAGTTTAGTCTGAAAGTATAAAATTATATATATATATACTATTTACATTATTCAGACTATTATTCTCATCTTTGTCGCTATATTTATTATAACGTTTCGGCTGTTATATGCTCCAGTCTTCTTCAGGTGGTTGGAATGTCAAAGTGAACCCTTTATTTCACTCACTGGAGTAGACTGTTCTAGTTCCATGTGCCATATTTTAATGGATGTCAGTTATCAGTTATCTCCTGTTAATTCCCCTCTCCAAGTTCTCCACTGCCTTAACCGGGTATTGAACTCACTCTTTGGGTCCTGTCACTGGATCTAACCAACACCTTTATCCATTGTGCCATGTGTCCTTAAGGATATGGCGACAAAGATGAGGACAATAGTCTGAATAATGTAAATAGTGTACATAATACCTCATCTCAGAAATATAGACAGATATATATGTATATAATGTACTCATGGTCATTTTGCTATAAAATGTTTACTATTCATCATTTTATTATAAAAATGTATTGCTGATATTTGTTTGATGGTTCACTATTTGCCCTTAGTTGTGACCCTAACAGGTGCTACCACTTTAGGTCGAGGTGAACCTGGAAACAACAGAAATTAAGAAGTCGTTCCACACTCCTCAAAACCATGAATCTCCTGGTCAGAGGTTTTCCTACCAGATGTAGTTTTTCATCATACCCAGGATGGTGGATGACTTAGTATAAATTGTCTCCATTGAAACACTGGTTCTTGTATGATTACTGAAGCAATGTTGATCCTGATCAGTACCTAGATGGCTGACTGCTTGAGAATATCAGGTACTGTAAGCTTGGATGTGCAAGTGGTGTAATGGAAAATGTCTCAGAATTGGAAATCAGAGCTGAGTTCCAATTTCAGTGTGGTTCTTTATATTCATTTATGTGTGAATACCCTTGGGAACAGGTATGAATCCAACGACTCACCCTTTAACTAGCTTCATTTAGACACTTCACAGCTTCAGTCACTTTCCCCCCACTGTAATGTAGCTTCCCTGTGCCTTTCCTCTAAATACTTTCATGGTAAATGTTTCAATGAACTCTTTAGTATGGTACCTAGACTTTATGAATTTAAGTGCAGTACTAGATTGGAGGCAACAGGTCTCATCAATTCACAGTTGAACTGGCTAGATGTAATCATAAGTTCTATGCTAACAGTTTCTTTTCTCACACTTCTTGCTTGTGGAACTCTCTTCCAGCTTCTTACTTCCTAGACAGCTTCAATCTTCAAAGATTTAAATGCAATGTCAATTGTTATATTCTGTCTTCTTAATTCTTGTTCTTTTATTGTCCTCTTTCCTTTATAGATTTTCACATAATTCTCTCACACACAGTAAAACATTGTGTCCCAGTGGCTTTATTGCCTTGCTTGGGGTGAAATAATTGAAAATAAAAAAAATAAAGTTGTTTCAAAATTCCAAGCATCTGAAAAAGGCTGGAGTGAAAAAAAGATTGAAATATTAGACTTTAAGAATCAAGATGAGGACAAAGGTTAGAAGAAGTTGGTGTTCTGATCATTTCTCATATCGTTAATTAAGAAAATCCTTTTACTCGCAGACATTGATCAGCAAAAAAAGTGTAATTGTGCTCCTGCTATATATTTCAAGAGTGTGCTTGTCAAACTCTCCGCCTCCGGGCAGAGAGGAAACCAGATGAGGCTATGCTGAAGGGCAGAGTCTCGTCTGGGGTGGTATGGAGAATTTTTGGCTGAGCCTACGGGCTCGGATACCCTACAATAAACTCGGCCTTGTGCCACATCCAACTGGGTCGGGCGGTTAGTGAATATCTTAATAAAATCCAAAGAAGAATCTTACTTATTATAAAACGCAGATTGTGTGTGTGTGTGTGTGTGTGTGTACATTTATATATTGGATCGGATTTCCTACATTTTTCAACAAATTTCAACAAAACTTCACAGAACTACATAAAAATACCTTGTGGTGGTTCTGACAGTGCCAAAAATTGGAAAAACAATTGTTTTTGCACAAAATCAATTTGAAAACACGATTAAGGGGCGTCATGAGAATGAAAGGGGGACAACTCATATCGAGTTATACATATTATAAAACCCAGGTTGTTTGTGTGTGTCTGTTCATTTATATATGGGATCGGATTTCCTACATTTTTCAACCGATTTCAACGAAACTTCACTTTTTTTTTTGGCAGGTAGTGTTTCTTATTGTCTTGCACACTTTTTTCTTTATTTTTACATTCAGAATGCTTTAAAAATTCCATTTACAAGACAATTGTTTATAATAAAATTCTATTCAATCGGTAGATTCATAACGAAAAAAAAAAACTAATTAAGAACCTTAAACAATAATTAAAGAACCTTAAACAATAATCTTTGTCAATTTTATTTTTCAGTCTTTATGATGGTCGATACTTGATCTATCTCTTACTGTTACATCCCCGGGCAACGCTGGGCTCTACTGCTAGTCAGCAATATTATTGGTCCAGACCTGGTGTTTCAGTTTCAGTCGATTTCCCACCACCTTTTCCATAAATACTTTCATGCTAATTGTTAAGATGAGCTCTTCATTATGGTACCTAGACTTTATGGATTTAAGTGCAGTACTAGTTTGGTGGCATCAGGTCTCATCAGTTCACGGATGAATTGGCTAGATGAAACTATAAGTTCTATGCTGACAGTTTCTTTTCTTACACTTCTCACTTGTGGAAATCTGTTCCAGCTCCATACTTTTCAGCCATCTTTGATCTTCCAAAACTTAAACGCAATGTCAATTGTTATCTACTGTCTTCTTGATTACTCTTCTATTTTTCTTGCTACTTAATAATGTTTCTCATTTTTACTAATTCTTTCACACACAGTAACCCCCTGGTGTCTTAAAGGTTATATTGCCATGCATGGGGTGATATAATTTTAAAAAACGGGGTTCTCCCAGCTCAATTCAAAACTAGTTGATTTTGTATTAGTCTCTTGCTTCTTTATATAAGGAAAGTCATCTCCTTTATTTCATTGCCAACTCTACTTAGTGTCTCAGACTCAATAGCAAACAAAATACAAAACACAAGACTCAATGTGTCAAGTAAATATTATCTCTAGTGATATAAGTGATGAGGTTTAAGTCATTTTACTTATCTATGTGTGTTAACAAAAAAGATGTGCACTGTCCTATAATAAAAATTTATTTGAGCAAACTTGAATCTTTGTACCCACAAAAAAAAAATGGAGTATCAAAAGAAAATTTTTTCCCTTGACACCACTATTATTTTAACTACCTTCACTCCTTATTAATGTTTATTGTTTCAAAAAGCGATGATGAGAATTGTAATAAAATCTAGACATATGATGAAAGTGAATTTATATATTTATTTTTCGTTCTTAAAAATTTAAAGCAAACAATATATTAACAACTATTTATTTATTAGAGTGTTTACAAGAATAATTTTATAATTTACATTATAAAAACTAATATAATTAAAACTAATGCAAAGCAATATTTATCATTTACCAGATTATAAAGAAATAAATATAAAAACATTTTTTTCTTAGATTTATAAATATTAACTAAATTATTAAAATATATGAACCAACTATAAGGAAATCCTTATTATTTACCATCTTATAAAGTTTGAATCAATTGGCAATTAGTGGATGTTTTGCCAAGCATTCAAATAAATAATCTAATAAATAAATAGTGTTTATTTTTGTTATGAATTCTCAAGAAGAAAGCAAATGTATAAATTCACTTTCATATGTTTAGGTTTTATTAAATTCTAAACATTGCTTTTTAAATGAGAAAGTAGTTAAAATAATAGCAGTGTCAAGGGAGGGAATTGTCACTTTCACAGTTTTTTGGGTTTTTTTTTTTGCATGCATGAATATCCAAGTTAACTAATATTTGACACTCAATGTTTATATCTACTAACACTTTGACTAGTATCGATATTGCATACCTAACATGGTGTCCTCTTGTCTTTTCACAATATTCTATTTTAATGTTAGTTCAGCTAAGCAACTACTAATGAGAACTAAGAATTATTGGGTAGAATATTCCTTCTGTTGATATTTCAAAGTGGTACAAAGGCGCACCACACTAGCAAGGCTATTATGAAACAACTTAAGTTGAACTTTTCTAAGTATAAGAGAGAATGTTATCTCTGAAAATGGACCCTAATTTAGTTCCTCAGAGTTTACCAAATTCTCTGAGAAATGACTTTGTATGCACCATGTCCAGCTCAAGATACCCTAAATCCAATAGCTTGATCAGACAATACAGTACACTAAATTAATTTAACCAAAAGGGAGCAATAGGGGCTCCTATCCAGGTATCCAAAAATGACTTCAACACTCCAAACAAAGCTTAGAATATAATCAACTTGTCTGCTTTTTAGCAATCATCATATAAAACAGCTCATCACTAGTTTTAGAAGGTCATTGCTGAGTCAGTTTTGTATTATATACATATGTTGTGAAATTTATTGCAGTATGTTTTTTTTTTCAGTATTAATAAATGATAGTAAAGATAGTTCAATCCCTTTGAAGAGCACAGGTTTCAAAAGTGACTTCTGAGCAGTAAAATGATCTTTTCTGTAATACTTTGTTAAATTGTTAAACCTATATTGCAAAAATATTCAGTCACTGGAACAAAAGACCTAATACTGGCTAACAGCATTTTTCCACTGCATACTGTTACTTCATATTGTCACAGTTATCTATACAGGCATGACTTTTTCTATAAATAGTGTGAAATTATTGTTCTTGATATGTCCCAAAAAGGGATATATTTGTTCAAAGTAGCAAAGTGGTTTTGACTACTGAAATTGGGTAGGACAATTTAGGAGGTAAATGTAACGGACTGGTCCTTGTCATAGTGGTAGGCAATAGGTGTAGACAATAGGCATCATCCTATACCTCCACATCAGTCTGTATTTATGGCTGACACTAGCCAATCATATTACTGTGAGGGGGAACCAGGTGTATGCATATTCATTACATCAGTTCTCTACAACCACACTAGGCTTATCAGTTAAATAAGAAGAGTAGCAGTCAGAAGGTTCAACATTTTACCAGATCGGAGATAGTTACAGAGAAGTACAAAGATGGACAAAGCTAGAAACCTACAACCAGTTCATAAAAGTTACCGGAAACTACTGTGGCACATGTGATCAAGAATTGGAAGCTTCATGGTACCACTGCAAATTTCTGAAAAAAACGTTCGAAGATTCAAGTCCAAACTGGTCAGTCAAGTCAAAGTCAACCCTTCCATCATTCTTGATGACCCGAAGAAGTTTGTCCCTCATCCTGGTGTTTAAGCTCCCAATATTGTGTCTTTTGCAGATGCAAAGTGTTTACTGGCATGTGTGTCATATCCTGTCAACACACCCACGTTTTAAAAAACCAGAAGAAACTTCACCTTCCATAACCAGCGACTGTTGTAAAACTGATTAAGCATAGAAAAAGGTCTAAAAAAAAATAAACAAAAGCCACCATCCATGATGGCTAAGATCAAAGTGTAGTATCTGTTCAATCAGCAGACCCAGCCGGCCCATGGCTACAGCCAGCCATCATCATGATCCACTGCCACTACAGCCAGTCATCCTCGCCAGCAGCAGCAATATGCAATAAACTGTCCTTTTCAGAAAAATACTTTTCTACAACTTCAAAACTGACCTATTTAGGATAACAATTCTCAACAACTGACTTTTTCGGGACAACAATTTTTAACGCCTACAAAACTGTCCTTTTCAGGACAATGCTCTTCTCACCTTTTACATCAACATGCAGAAATATATTTTGCCTAGTGTACAATAAACTTATTTTTGTTGATGTATTTTCTTTAACCAAAATAACTTTAGCAATATATACATATTTTTAAAGTATTATTTTGAAGAAAATACACCTCAATGTTTGTTGAGAATATGTAACATATAAAAAATTTAACTATGTGGAAAAGAGTTATCTGATTAGAGGAAACCAAAACAGAATATTCTGGTTTGATTTCCAAAAATAATGTATAGAGTGGACCCAATAACACCGATGGTCTTTGACCATACAGTATATCACACTATGTCAACTTTAAAATACAAAGCAATAACATAATACTATGGAGGTGTTTCATTTTTTTTTTTTTTTTGATCCTGGGTAGCTTGTCTGTTTGTAAGATGATGTAAACAGTGTGAAATACACAGAGATTCTGAAGGATAATATCTTCAAGTGTGCAAGGAGCCTCAAGCTTGAGTAGAATTAATATTTTAGCAGGATAACGATCACAAGCAAACATCTCAATCAAGTCAAGAATGGTTTCTGAAGAAAAAAGAAAGCTTTAGACAGGCTGAGTCATAATTCAGGCCTGAACCCGACACAAAACAGGAAGAATTTAATAACTGCTCTCAGCCAAAGGTCACCAACAAACCTGACTCAATTGGAGCAATACTGCAAAGAAGTGTGGGTTAAACAGTCAATGAAACATCAGAGAAAACTGCAGAGTGAATACTTTTGCAATAAACATTTATATTCAAAAAAGGTACATGAAAATGTGATACATCAATGTTAAAACATGATCCAATGATAGCAAAGCATGGGATATAGTCACCTGAAATTTGTTCATTGCAGAACCAGGCAATGTCAAGTAGGAATCAATATCAATGGAAATGTGAAAGTTAAGATTTCAATTGGTTCCTGTCAGCTGTAAGTTGGATAGACAACATGATGAAAGAAGAAACTTTATTTTTTGTTTAACTTCTCATTCTCTCTCTGGAAACCAACAACTAAAGGTATTAAAATTGTATTTTGGTGGTTGTGGCCTCAAGTTGACAATCACTTGTCAGTAAAGAAGCACAATGATGAAACTGGTTATTAAATGCATATTTACAAAAGCAGGGATGTACCAAAATACAAGATGTCATGAATATCAAAGTACTTTTCAAGAAATTTAATACCATCAATCTGT
The DNA here is from genome assembly GCA_963932145.1 of Acanthosepion lycidas. Taxonomy (NCBI): domain Eukaryota; kingdom Metazoa; phylum Mollusca; class Cephalopoda; order Sepiida; family Sepiidae; genus Acanthosepion; species Acanthosepion lycidas. Next base: position 91,010,723 of record OZ010575.1, read on the forward strand.
CTGGAAATTTGGTATTTGGCTACACCTGTACTAAAATATTTGGGACATATTAATTCTCAGTTATTTATATTATAGCATATATATATATATATATATATATATATATATATATATATATATATATATATATATATATATATAGTCATTATTGACTTATCTGTTTATATTATAGCATATAGTAAGACTGAAACCTATTGAATAATATATATATTCAGGGTATGCAAGGTGTTTGGAGAAAACATTGAAGGCTGTAAGAAAATCCACATCTTAAAAACAAGTAAATTTATTGATATTAGGTTGGTGCAAAAATAAAGTCGCTTTTTGACGTATACGTCAAAAACCGACATTATTTTTGCACCAACCTAATACAAAACTTTATATACTGATACAGTAATTACTGGATTTCATTTTTATTTGTAACTATTTTTTCCAATGAATCTGAGGCTGGGCCATGATAATTCAGACTCACAAGCTTTGCTGCTAAATTTGGCTCACTATGTTGTCATTTCTATTTCTTGTATGGAAGGAAAAGTGTGTGAAATGAAGTAAAATTGCTCAACAGAGAAGAACACTAGAGAATCAGTTTCTGAAGGAATGAGTATATATGTTAGGCTATGATGTCAACCATAATAGGACTAACATACAAATAGATACTGTATGGGAGCTATTAATAAGAAAATAAAGAGGAATGATGGCAGAGACAGACAAGTTTTACAGGAAAAGAGTTCTGCAGCAGTGGGAAAAAAGGAAGCTACAGTCAAAGGATATAAAGTATAAGAGCAAGGCAGCAACAGCATCAGGGCTGAAAAGTAATAAGAATATTAGGCATAAGGTTCCAAGTTTCTACATTCAGGATTGTCCCAATGGACAATAACCTAGAAGGTGAAATCATTGTTTTGTGAATTTGGTGGCATGAGTTCAATCCTTGTGCTGTTTAGTACAGAGTCAGACTGTTGAAACATAGCTAGTAATGCCAAAAAGAAAAAAAAACAAGAATATCTGTAGACACTGACAGCAGAATGACAAAAATCATCACTCTTAGAGTAAATAAAATCTCTGAATTTTCCCCGGGTGAAATCGTTGAAATGTTACAATAATTACAACCAAGATTAGAACATAAGTCCAAATACATAGGATGTAAATTATGATAAATTCTTATTCCAGAAATTCAGACAAGAATCGTCTCTACTTTGATTCAATTTAAAATACTCAACTATGATTTTCATAAAGAAATTCTTGCCATGTGAAAATTATCATAAACTCATTTATGGAATTTCACAAGTATACGACGTCGTTTTTTTGTTTTTGTTTTTTTTAACGTTTTTAATTCTTTTCAAAATATCACAAATTTTGATTTTGTAATGTGCCAAAAATGTTTGGACATCTAGGTACATTTCAAAACAAATCTAATTCAAACTTTTAACCCCTGGCAGCACTAATTCCGTGATATTTGGCCTGTGTAGAAATTTTTTATTGGCTGTATACAGTATCTACTTTTAGTGCAGAAACATTATTTCAGGGGAGCATATGTTCTTTAAGCAAAATAAAAAATGGAGTAAAATTTTAAAGTAAAGCAAACACACACATACACACTTTCATATATCCTAAATTAGATACATTTACAAAAATAAAAAAAAATATATAAAAAAATGAAATGTGGGGGTAGAAAGGACCAGCCAAGTAAAAGATGATAACAACAAAGATGAGGATTTTTGTATAAATGTAAATAATGATAACTGCTCATCTCAGAAATTCAGACAGAATATGATCAGATGATAACAACGACAAGGATGGGAACCTTTGTACAAATGTAAATGATTTGATTCCAAAAATTCCTATTGCTTCCTATTCAATTTAAAATACTAAGATTACACATAACAGCACAAATTTTCTGATGTATGACATGTAGAGATTTTTCATTGGCTGTATACAGTATTTCCTTTTAGTGCAGAAGTTAAACTTTTGATTTTGCAGTGAACCAAAAATATCTGTGTATCATGTTACTTTTCAGAACAATAACAAATCTATTTTAAATTTCTTACACCTGGCAGCACCAATTTCATGAGATCAATGGCAACAACCAAGGTTAAAGATTTTTCACTATTAGAATATGAAAGTTGATGGCTGTTATAAATTATGAAAATACTTTTCCATTTACTGAAGATTTGAATCAAATAAAGTAATCATGGCTTTAATTTTAACACCACCCAATATTTTTTTAACAAAAATCTCACTAGCATAAAATAAAAAATAGTACCCATGCATCAAATTTGTTAAAAGTGGTTCATTTTCAATTAATTTCAATATAAATTAGTAATTTATATAATCACCTTTTTGCTTGATAAATGCTACAATATGATGAAGCTTTTACACTATTTACATTGTTGTCCTTATCTTTGTTGCCATATTCATGGAATTTTGGCCATTGTATGCTCCAGCCTTCCTCAGGTGATATTTGTTTGAATTTTAAACCAAACGAAAGAGTCCTACAATTCACATCTGTACACTTCAGATGCAAAGCAACTCAAGTTGTTTTGCATGAACGTGTCAGAGATTGTGAAAGGATGGAATTGTGTAACATTTTGGGCTTATAATAAAGTAATCTAAAATTAAAAATAATTATAAAAAAAAACATAGCCTAATATATAATGACACATGATGTTGGAAATATATCATATTTCTGAAATCTGATACATTTGGCAGGGCCAGTGGATGACCACAGGTCACACAAGAAAGAAAGTCTAAAAGGAACATATGCCAATGTTCAATGGTTTGTGAATTGGCTAATCAGGAGTGAGCAAGAAGGTAAAATTTCAAGGTCTTTTTTTAGTGAGGTTTTTGTTTTAGTAGCGAGCAAATGGCAAAAAGAAAAAAAGTTGGAGCGAGGAAGTTTTCTCACTCACTGTCTCCGTCTATTACTGACAAGTGAGCAACATTTCACTGTTGGAGACAATAAAATTTTGTCAATTAATATGCCACGCCTCATGCCATTTATTATTGCAAGGAAACCTTCTGCTTGGTGATTTTCAGAAATCAAAAATGGTATAACTTTGGGTTATTAGCCAAAATGGACTACTGCAAAACTACGACTGCAGTTCATCCAAACACCAATGTAAGTCACTGGGTACATTGAGGCAATACTACACTTGATGATACTATGTTTTTCTGAGAAATCTAATTTTCTTTCAATTACAAAGACAACCATGAGTTTGGTTGTTAGCAACAGCTTTGTCAGATGCAGTTTTGCTACAACCCATTTGGACTTCACACTCTGAGTACTCCATTCCCTATAATGATACTATTTAAGTTCTTTGAATGCCAGAAAGTGACAATTTCTTCCCCATTTTCATTGTGCAAAATCTTACTAAAAACCATTCTTAAAAATAAATTCACATGTTTCAAACGAGCCAAAACTCCATTACAGTGTTTTAAACTTGAGGGTGATGCAATATTGCTTATGATTTCAATTTGTTTACATTAACTAAAAATGGACAATGTAATATCCTGCAGTAATAGAAAAATGTGAATTTTTGCTGGGTTTTAGCCAAGATTGTATACATACATGCACACATACATATTTTATTTAACAGTAAATATTCGATGCTTGACTTGCATAGAGACTTTTTATTGGCTGTATACAGTATATACTTTTAGTGTAGAAGCTATTTCAATTCAGAGTATTTCTTTTTATGCTTAAAGAACATACCATTCTTTAAATATAAAAAGAAAAAAAGAGTAAAATTATAAAGTAAAGCAAGAATACACATATGCACAAACACATACACACACACTTTCATATGTCCTAAATTAGATATGCTTAAGTAAACTAAAATATATAAGAAAATTAAATATAGAGCAAAAAGGATTGACCAGGTAATAGCATAAAATTATGTACACAAAATTAACACTATAATATATGAGCATATTTGAATATGTGTCAGTAGATATTAATCCTTGGAAAACACTGATGATCAAACCTTGCAAAAATTTGTTTTCTCTCTCGGATGTGATTGCCTAAGTTTTTGTAAATTTAATTTTTGGTAAATGCATCTCCGTAAACCTTACACTGGTACAGTTTTACCTGCAGTATGTTTATATATATATATATATATATATATATTTTTAATTTGAACTGTGTGAAAAGGATGCTCCATAAGAACATGCTTTTCTCCAGCATGTTATCTCATGTGCATTTCCATTTTGTGAGAATGTCTTTCCAGATGTTGCTTTAAACATTGGGAAAATGATAATCCATACAAGTGACAACTATTTAAATTCCCACATTTGAAAATGCAGCTCCACATGTCACATGAAAATGACCTCACAAGTGAACATATAGAATTCTTAAAGTTGAACTGTGCAAGACTCCACATGTTTCACAAGAATTTGGTTTTTCTCCAGAATGTGCTCTCATATGTAGTTTTAAAGTTCAACTTTCTGAAAATGTAACTCCATGAATATTACATGAGTATGGCTTCTTGCCAGTGTGTCTATGAATTTTTAAAGTTGAACTGCATGCAAATGATGCTCCACATGCCTCACAAAAATATGGTTTTTCTCCAATGTGTGATCTCATGTGTACTTTTAAAATTTGACTTTGCAAAAATATAGCTACACAAATATCACAAAAGTATAGATTCTCATCAGCAAATCTGTCTTTTAAAGCTGAAAACTGTGAAAATGATAATCCACAAGTCACAAAGAATATGTTTTCACCAGTATGTGAAATCATGCATTATTTTTAAATTCCATTTGGTGAAAATGCAGTTCAAGGGGGTTCACAGGATATGGTTTCTTTGCAGTATGTGTCATTTTAAAGATGTACTGTTCAAAAAAGATTATTGACACACTTGTCAAGAATATGTTTTTTCTCCTGTATGTGTTTTTGTATGCACATTTAAAGTTTCACTTTCTGAAAATGCAGCTCCACAAACTTCACAAGTATATGGTTTCTCATCACTGTGTACATGCATATGTTTTTTTAAAGCTGAACCTTTTGAAAATGATGATCCACATACTTCACAAGAATATGGTTTCTCTCTAGTATGTGACCTCATGTGTGCTTTTAAAGAACCTCTTAATGAAAATGCAGCACCACAAATCTCACAAGGATATTTGTCCCCGTGAGTTTGCAAATGTCGTTTTAATGTTGACCTATGTGTAAATGATGATTCACATGTTTGACAAGAATATGGTTTTTCTCCAGTATGTGATCTCATATGTATTTTTAAAGTTCCACTTTCTGAATATGCTGCACCACAGTCTTCACAAGCATATGGTTTCTCTCCAGTATGTGTCAGCATATGTCGTTTTAAATTAGAACACTGTGAAAATGCTGATCCACATAACTGACAAGAATAGGGTTTTTCTCCAGTATGTGATCTCATGTGCACCTTTAAATTTCCACTTAATGAAAATGTAGCACCACAGTGTTCACAAGGATATGGTTTCTCTCCAGTATGAGTTCGAATATGTCGTTTTAAATGTGTACTTTCTGAAAATGAGGATCCACATACCTGACAAGAATATGGTTTTTCTCCAGTATGTGATCTCATGTGTACTTTTAAATTTCCACTTACTGAAAATGCAGCTCCACAAACTTCACAAGTATATCGTTTTTCACCACTGTGTATATGCATATGCTTTTTTAAAGTTGAACTGTTTGAAAATGATGCACCACATGTTTCACAAGAATATGGTTTTTCTCCAGTATGTGATCTCGTGTGTACTTTTAAAGATCCACTACTTAAAAAAGAAGCACCACAAACTTCACAAGTATATGGCTTCTCCCCTGTGTGTGTTCGCATATGATTTTTTAAATGTATTTGCTGTGAAAATGAAGTTTCACATACCTGACAAGAATATGGTTTTTCTCCTGTGTGTAATCTCATGTGTACTTTTAAAGATCCACTAACTGAAAATGTTGCACGACAGACTTCGCATGTATGCGGCTTTTTCCCAATTTGTGCTTGCATGCTTCTTTAAATTTGAGTTACATGTAAAAGTAAATCAACTTTGACTATTTTTGGCCTGTATGTATCTTAGACCTTGAAAATTTTAATCCATAAATTTTTAAGTACATTTTTTCTTACATGCATTTTCTCATGTTCAGCTTTATTTCAAAATTAAGCTCCATATACTTCACAAGACTATGATTATTCTCAGTGAGTTCAATTAGAATTTTAATAATGAGCTATGTGAAAATTATGATCCACATGCCTCACAAGTATGTATGTTTCCTGTTTGTGACTGCATTTGATTTTTCAAAGTTGACTGTTGTTAATATGTTAACCTGTTAAACATGTGAAAATGTTTCACAAAGCTGAGAAGTTTATGGTTTTTCTCCAGTATGTGATCTCATGTGTACTTTTAAAGATCTACTCCTAAAAACGAAGCACTACAAACTTCCTAAGTAAAGGTTTTTTCCTAGTTTGCATTTGCATGTTTGTTTAAAGTTGACTTACACGAAAAAGCAAACCAAAAATTTTTACAAGTGTTTCTTTTGGTCGATATGTGATTGTGTATGGCTTTTGAATTAAACCTTTAAGAAATTTACAAAAGAGAAAGGCTTTTATCCAGTTTGAATTCTCAAGTGAATTTCACATTAATATACTGTACAAATGCATATCCAAGGATTCTACATTGATATTTTTATTCTCTGTCTGCATATAATCTAACATAAAAGGGCAGATTTACAGACAACAAAAGAATATAGGCATTGACCAATGTGTTTCTGTAACATTTTATGTGTTAGAGATCTATAAATGCAGAGCTACCTACACAAATCACAAGAGGGAAATTGACTTACAATGTGTCTTTACAAAGTCTGAGAAAAGGCGCATCTGCATATATTCACAAGTATATGGTTTTCCTCCAGTGTGTGTTCTTACATGACATTTTACAATAGAACTATTTGAAAACACAAATCCACAGTGGTTGAAACGATATCTTTTTATTTGGCTTTATTTGTTATCTAATTCAGTATTTTGTCATATTTTTTTTAAATAAGAACACAGATCCAATGAAGATCCATAAATCAAAATCCTTTTGGATAAACCTGTGAATAAAAAGAAAGACATGAAAGGTTTCTATAATGTTATCTTCAAGAGTAATACTTAAAGAATTTAGTGAAAATATATTTAAAATGAGAAACTGCATAAAACACTTATATGCTTAAAATATGGAAGAGGCATTCCATGTCAAATCATCAAAGGTCTGACCATAATACAGATATTTTTAAATTTGATACACTTACAGAACTTCATGATCTATATTGGATGGTATCTATTTTGCATCTCTAGCTCTCAGGGTTTGCCAAAAACATGAATTTTGGAAAATAATCACAAAGTTTAATTATCAATATCTCAAAGCTAAATTATACACCATTTTAAAGTACTTGGATAGATCTGAAATGTCATCAATTTATTCTTTTGTTTTAGAGGTCAAATAAAATAATTTGACCTTGACCATAATTTCTCAAAAAGCACCTTTTTAATTTTTTAAAAATTTGACCACAAATTTTTCTGTCTTATGGCAAGATATGTACAAAATTTTGTGGAGGTCTGGACTACAAGGGTTTTACTGAGTTTGGCCAAAATTCAAAAAATCAGTTGCTATTATATGCTGACATTTTCATATCACCCAATATGGTCACAATGTTCATCTTTTAGAAAGCTCTTTTAATGCTGATTAATATAAGAACTGTGGACATAAAATCAAAAGAATGTGTTGTTTGTGGTCAAATGTTGACAAATTTGGTGGAAAATAAACAACCTTATTTTTGGTTTTGTTTACATTTTTACTATATAATAGATTTTTGGAGTCTGTCTATATTTCTAAGATGAGGTATTATGTACATTATTTACATTATTCGGACTATTGTCCTCATCTTTGTTGCCATATTTATCACAACGTTTTGGCCGTTGTACGCTCCGGCCTTCTTCAGAACTAGAACAGTCTACCACAGTGAGTGAAATAAAGGGTTCAGTTCAAAATTCCAACCACCTGAAGAAGGCAGGAGCGTACAACGGCCGAAACGTTGTGATAAATATGGCGACAAAGATGAGGACAATAGTCCGAATAATAATAGATTTTTATATGAAAAAGTGACATAAAATGAAAATAATTATTTTAAAAAATCTCATGAATTAATGTTAAGATTATGTAAAATAACATGAAAATATTCAACAAATCACATCAATAAAAAAACTTTTGTTAAACTTTGATGCAGTACACTTATTGTATAAGTTTCTTTTTGTGAGTTTTACAATCCAGGAGGGATAATGAATTATTTAAAACATTAGTAACAACAACATAATGTTATCTTCAAGAGCAACACTTAAAGAATTTAGGGAAAATATATTTATAACTAGAAACTGCATACAACAGACATTTGCCTAAAACAAGGAATTCAAAATTGTACAGAAGAATAAAAGATTTAAAATATTAAAAAGAGAGTTGGTAATTAAATAAATTAAAATAAATCTTAAAAACATAATTATTGTGGAACAATAATTCAGGATTGTCCAGAAGAATAGATGATTTAAAAACAAAACAATTGGTAATTAAATAAATGAAAATAAATCTTTTTAAAAAAATTTATCAACAATTCTTTTTAATGAGGCAAAAGTCAACAGAATATTTTATTAGAAAAGTAATTAAAAATACTTGAAAAAGAAAAAAAATCTAGTTTTAATTTCCAATTCAGAGTATAATTTTATGCAGTTTAAAATTAAATTTTCAATTGATTTTATTTCTCTGTGGACTTGGCTTTAAGAATGTAAATATTAAGTGTTCAAATTATATTTTATAGTGGGAGGCTGAAATGCCCTCTATGATCTCTTTAGTTTATATATATATATATATATATATATATATATATAGCCTGATGTTATGGAGGCCTTTCTATGACTCTAGAATAGATATCACTGAGGATGAATTTTGCTGCACAATATATGCATATAAAACAAATATATATATATATATAGAGAGAGAGAGAGAGAGAGAGTTGGCCAAAAAGTTTGTTCAGTTTTTGTCAAGACTAAACTTCAAGCACTCTAATAAGTACTGAACTGCAATCTGTCCCTTGTACATGTGCACTTGTTAGATACTTGACACTTCAACGTAATTCAACACAAACTTGTGATGAGACTGGCTGTATTTTGTGTGCTTGTGATCACCCTGAAATTGGAGAACTAAAATGAACATTATCGACACCTAATGCATTTTTATTTAAAAAAAGGAGCAAAAACGACAGAATCCTGCAGGAAGATAGGCACTGTGTATGCAGAGGACACTGTTAAAGAACATGTATGCCAGAAGTGGTTTCCAAGATATTGATTGGGAAATTTTTCAGTTAAATACGAACCTTGTTCTGACCAGCCAACATAGATTAACAGGTAGAAAATGAAGGAGTTAGTTGACACCAAGCCACATTATATAACCAGGATGATCACAGATATTTTCTAAATATTAAAATCAAGTGTTGGAAACTATCTGTATACAACTTGGTTACATCAGCAAGTTCAAGGTTTGGGTTCTACATCAAGTGGGTGAGGCTAACCTCTCCCAAACAGATTTCTATCTGTGATTAGTTGCAGAAATGTAAAGAAAACAATCCTTTTTTGAAGAGAACAGTGACAGGGGACATAAAATGGATTGTCTATTAACAATTTGAAGCAGAAATGATCATGGGTGAAGCACTGTAAACAACCTCCAAAGCAGGACTTCACCCAAAGGTTATGTCTTCAATTTAGTGGGATTGGTATGGTGTTGTCTTTTATGAACGTCTTCCCATGGAGAGGACCATCCATTTGGATGTGTACTGTGACCAGCTGGACAAATTAAATGCAGAGATCCACCAGAACCATTCAGTATGTGCTAATAATAAAGGCATTGTCTTTCATTATGACAATGCCAGATCAAAATTCATTCAATAGACTGACCTGAGGATGTAAAAAAAATCACTTAGAAGAGTTTGTTTCTAGCAAAGACAGGAAATTCTTTGAGTAGAGAATAATGGATCAGCCCACAAAATAGCAGAAGATAATGGGACGAGATGGTAATTATATCATTGAACATATGGCTTTGTGTTTAAAACTTGTGTCTTATTTTCACTTAAAAAACAAATGGACTTTTTGACAACCCAATAAGCATTAGTTAAAAAAAATTATTATTTAAACAAGAAATAAACACAAAATGGAATACAGCTACATTTTGAAAACTTTAGAAAACCCTAGAATATTAACCTAATTTTAAGTCATCTCTGACCCTGGAAATAACTTTGTTACATTATCTTTTGATACACAGACCCAAAAGATAAAGAAAAGAAATATACATACACACTCACACACAAAAAGGAAAAATCATCTAAACACCAACAAATAGTGCATAAATTTATTTTTTTTTAACTTAATATTAGGTTGGTGCAAAAATAATGACATAATAATGTCGTTTTTTGACATTAAAAAATACGTCAAAAAACGACATTATTACGTCATTATTTTGCACCAGCCTAATATAAAAATAACAAAAACATGAAAATTCAAACATTTTCTGACATCTCCTGATGTGTGGGCCAAACAATTACACAAATGGTTGTATACAAAACTTCAGAGTAGAGGTGCTGAATATAACATCAATTAGCTGACAAATTTTATATTTGTACTAATCCTATATATATATATATATATATATATATAATTATGTGTGTGTGTATAAGATAAAGAACAAATAAGAAATGTTTATCATTCTAACATGTTTCACTTTTATTAAAGCTTCACTGGAGAATGAGATATGGAAAAAAAACAAGAAAGAAATTCTAGTTTTTTTTTTTTAAAAGAAATTTTTACTTTTGTGTTGTTTGATTTTCATTAATTAATCATGTTTCATGTACATTTGACTTGTTAAATGTTAGCATAATTTGTGGCATTCCAAATTCTCTGATGAAGTTTTAACTAGCAATGTTAGTGGTCTTGACCTGACAATTCTGCTTCAGTCACTTTCCCATTGCCATAATGTAGCTTCCATATGCCTTTTCTATAAATATCTTCATAGTAATTGTACTGATGAACTTTCCTTTACGGTACCTAGACTTCATGAATTTAAATGTTTAAATTCATGAAGTCTAGGTACCATAACTTAGATTGGCAGCAGGTCTCATCATATCACAGTTGAACTGACTAGATGTAACCAGATGTTCTATACTAACAGTTTCTTCTCTCTTCTCTTGTGAAACTATTCTGGATTCTTGCTTTCCAGTCAACTTTAATCTTCAAAAAGTTAAATGTAATGCAAATCATTATCATATGTCTTCATAATTCTTGTTCTTTTCTGGTTCTCTCCCCTTAATGTTTTTTCTCATTTAGTGGCTTTATTGCCTTGCTTGTGGGTGAAATGATTAGTATATATAAAGTATATTATGAAGAAAAAACAATAAAAATAGTAGGAACCCAAAATCTTTCAATAAAATGTTAAGCATCTGTCTATATTTCTGACATGAGGTATCATGTACACTATTTACATTATTCGGACTGTTGACCTCCTCTTTGTCGCCATATTTATTACAACGTTTCGACCGTTGTACACTTCGGCCTTCTTCAGGTGGTTGGAATGTTGAACTGAATCCTCAAGGATACATGGCACACTGGATAAAGGTGTTAGTTAGATCCAGTGACAGGACCCAAAGAGTGTGAGTTCAATACCCAGTTAAGGCAGTGGAGAGGGGAATTAACAGGAGATAACTGATAACTGACATCCATTAAAATATGGCACATGGAACTAGAACAGTCTACTCCAGTGAGCGAAATAAAGGGTTCAGTTTGACATTCCAACCACCTGATGAAGGCCAGAGCGTACAACAGCCGAAAAGATGATGATAATAGTCTGAATAATGTAGTGTAAAATGTTAAGCTTACTCATGCTACACTCAGTTTAATCAACTGGAAACAAATAGCTATTAACTGAAGCTTCTCAATCAGAAATCTGTTATACAACTAGCAGTATTCTATTATACTAAGAGTTATAGGGTCATTGTCACACCCTGATGCCTGCAGTCACAGCTGAAAGAATAGGACAATTTCTGGGTGCTACTTTGGGTTCTCTACACTATAATTGCAAAAGACTCACAAAACAAAATTAATAGAATTCCTTTTTCAAATTCTTGACAAAAGAAACCCATTGTGTAATAGAAAAAAAAATCATTCACTCAATCAAAAAAGCCTTCAAAGGCAAAGCCAAGTGACAAACTTTATTTTTAGATTCTTCAGACATTTAATAAAAAAAAGATTTTGTTACCAACAGCAACATGAATTTCAAACTTGCACGGTAAAAAAAAAATATACAGTGTAAGTTTAAAAAAATTCAAGTTGCTGTTCGTAACTTTCTTTTTATAGTCCTGTTTGACTTTTTTCCCTGGATAATCTTAAAGAAAATATGCAATCATTAACTCTCAAGCTAATTTTTTTTTTTTTTGGAGTTTTTGAATTATTTTTGTTAAGTTTTCAGATGAATTTTCCTGTGTTCACACTTGATATTATTGCGTATTTTTTTTAATGAAATTAAATATTCTTCAGGGATCAAAAATTCACTACCAAATTAATTAAGTCTCTAGTTTACATACGAGATATCGAAAGTTTCGAAATGCTAGAAGGAAATTGACCCCCCCCCCACACACCCCAATATTTTCACAAAGTTTTCTAATAAAATAACCTATACAATTCATACTTATTAATTTAATAAGTACTGAAAATTTTGGTTAACTCTCAGATATTTTGCAATTTTTTAGGAACAGGGTTTTGCTCAATTTCAGAATAAAAAAACCACTCATCCATTTTGGTGGGATATTTTGAAACAATATTTTTTATCGATATAATCAACAAACTAAGCAGAATAAATTGGGAACTAAAGTTAAAATATAAATAAATTAAAATTGCTTTTTGTTTTTCATTTTAAAGAAAACAACCGAAAAATACATAATGCCGATAAAAAATAAGTTTTTCTACGTATCTGGTTTTAAGATTTTCGACGTATAATCAACATCAGAGAAAAAAATTGTATAAAGTTTTATCGTTATAATAATGCAATTAAATTAGTAAGAAATAACGGGGAAATTTCTTATACAAAAATGATTTACCTACATTTATACAGAAATAGAATGGAAAATATCTTTCAAGTTATTGTGCGAAAAGGTGGGCCACTTTGTAAACAAATAAATAATATTATAATTATAATAGTAAATTTGATTTAGTAAAATTTTAATACTAATAATTCTATTTGAAAAATCTACCATACATCAACTAATTATTGGAATTTAATCAAATATTCAGTTCTTATTTAATAAAAAATAAAAATTATTTTATTGGAAGTTACTTACCAAATTTCAGATTTTTCTTTTTTTGTTCACAAAAAAAATTACATCCTCCCGGTTCCGACCTAAAATATTTTCTTTTTATCGACTCAACAAAAACAAACAAGAGATAAAAAAGAAAAACAACTGCACTTACTTCTCTCTAACGTACGGCTTTTTTTCTTTCCATTCATATCAAATAAAAATATAATGACTTTCAAATCGAACAATTCCAAAATTCATTCGTAATTCCGAACAAAGAAAACAGGTTCAGGAAAAACAAGGGAGGTAATAATTTTTTTTTTTTTTTATAAAAAGAAAGCCTACTTTTTTTTATTTTATAAAAGTAAAACTAGTTTTCCGTTCAAACTAAAAACAAAGTAACTATTTGATTTTTTGAAATATAACTAATTTGAATTTGATGGTGTAGAATTAAATTCTACAAGATTTTTTAGTATTTTTGAAGATTTTTTTTTAAGGGAACAAGTAAAAATTAACGTAACTGAAACAATTTTTAAAATTAAAAAATTTTGTTGTTTGACTCAAAATCTCAAGTAACTTTTTCGAAAATTTACTTTTTTCAAACCAGAAAACTAAGTTTTTTTTTTGTTTTTCTTTTTATTAACACACGTTTCCATTTTGACATACCTTTCGTTACATTCAAAAAAATGAAATTGGAAATTTGAAATAGCTTCATTTATTTAATTACGAACAATTTAAAAAAAAAACGTACATGGACATAAAAATCGAGAAAACTTAAAAAAGATGTAATTTTGATCATATGGAAATGGAAGAGATATTGGATTTTTGAGAAGTGATTTTTTTTTTTTTTTTAGTGTTTTCATTTCTTTTGGCCGACTGCCATCAAATTTGCCATTCGAACTGGACGGAAGTCGTTTTTTTTTTTTTTTTTTTTGTGTGTGTGTTTTGTTTATTTAAAAATGTCTCTCTGAAGTCTTTATTTAAGGACGTAAAAATAATTTTTCTTTGTTTTTTTAACGGATTATGACATAATCTTTCAAATAAAACCACAATTTAACTTTAAAGGAGATGTTTAAATTATTTAAAATGCGTTTTTTAGTCTGTGGAGGTACTTTGCAATTATGAACCATTTTTTTTTTTATTAGGTACCACTTGACAAAAAATATTAATTAAAAATTTAAAAAGTGAGTTATGGCTTTTTTTTTTTTTTAACTTTCACAGCAAACATAAGCACCTAAATTTGCATGTTGTTATACATGTTAAAAAAATGCTGTGCCATGGTGGACAAACGTAAGTAACAGTAAATGATGAGGCAAAAATAAAATACTGAATGCTTGCTTGTAGCAACCCACGGCATGACTAACTCTGAGTGCCAGTAGCTGCAAGCGCTATGGTTTATTGAAACGCGATTGGTCTCTATAAACAGTTACAAGGGAATTAACTCTGTATTTATTATTATATCACATGGGCACCTCGAGATGGTGTAGATTTGCAAGCTTGTTCTCACTAGAACAATTACGAATGAATAGCGAGTTCGATCCCCATACTTTTGGCCTTGTGTCACATCTAATCTACGCTTAGAAAATAACTATTATTACATCACATCTTCTATATTATGAGAATTATAATGATTTTCCAAGTGTAGCTTTGATGTGACACAAGGCCGAAAGTATGGGGCACCCAGTGGAGATTGAATTCGCTACTCAAAAAATTGTTCTAGCAAGACAAGCTTGCTAACTATTAAACTGCCTTGAGGTGCCCAAAGATATGAGAATTATAATGACTAGATTTAACCTGTGAAAATTTCAGTGTTTTCTATTTGTTTTCACTCAGTTTTCTGATTAATCTTAATTCTTAAATTAATGATTGAGTTAGCTCACACTGAGTTCTACAACAATAAAACATCCATAGAAACTCATATCGTTAAATACTTGGGCATGACAATTTTAACAAAATATTGCAATAACAATTATAAATATAAATGCTAGTTGTTATTTAAGAAAACAAAAAGAGTTGAAATTGATAACTTTTTCCCTTTCATTGAAATAGACTTTAAACACTTCTACCTTACCTTCTTTCATTTTCTCATTGAAACCAAGTAGTGTTTTTCCCCTCTTTCCACATGATCAAAATTGAATAGTCTATTATTTAAAAGGTATTGGCAGGACATAACGGTCATGCAAACTAACAAAAGGAGGGACAAGCACAATTATAATAGGATCATTATTGACTGACAGAAATATTTATATATTCTATGTCACTAAGATATGACGTACAATCACAGAGATAGACGACTCTGATACTCCTAGAATTGGCATTATATTATAATGTTATAATAAGAACTTTATAATTATCTTTATAATAATAATTGGCATTATTTATTATAATGTTATAATCAGTCAGTTATGTGCCATGCATGATACACACTTAGGTGATCATGTATCTTTCGATACATTACTGACAAGGCAAATTTTTTCCCACAGTACGTTGCCATTTTTTCTGCAGTAGACCAGTTGCCATCCAAGGCTATAGAAGCCGGTCTGTTCTGCTATTTACTCATAGCTGGAGGGAGAAGAAGAGGATTCATACCATTCCCAAGGGTATTAGCACATAAGTGAATGTAATGGATTCAACAGGAATTCAAACTTGGCTCTTTGATTCCTCAATCCAAACTGCTATCCATTAATCCACTGTGCCTCCAATGTTATAATAAGAACTTGATAACTATCTTTATAATAATAATTGGCAATATTTATTATATTTATATAAATAAATATTTATATATTTTATGTCACTAAGATATGACATACAATCACAGAGATAGACGATCCTGATACTCCTAGAATTGGCATCATTTTGGCCATTATTAAATTTTTGTTTTGCATCTGATGGGTTTTTTATACTGTGACCACTACTTGTTACAATTCTGCCAGATTCTAGGTGGCATGATCGAAGGCGTCTGCTGAACAGTAAGTTCTTTATAGTGGAATTCATCAGATATGAGTTCTAATCTTTGGTTGTCATTTTCTCTTGATAGACATGTAAAGAACTGTGGGATGAAGATATAATGAACACACATGGATGAAAATTTCCTGCTAGCCAATCCAGCTACATGAGAATGTTGGACTTTAATTAAGTCCAAAGAAGACAAAAGAAAACAAACAAGACCGATAATTATATACAAACAAATATATGTATTAACAACAAGTTACAAGCACATGGACAGTTACATTGAGTGCGTGTGGTGAATATTATGTGTGTGTATTGTGGTGAATGTTCGTATGTACGTGTATTGTTCTAAACGTGTTCCCAGAATTTGGGAAACGCTGTATCGGTGAGAGCTCACATATTGGTGTTAGTTGAAAAAAGAGATCAAAGGAAAAGGGTCACCCAGTATTTATAGCCAGGGGAGAGAGAGACCCCTGGTGAAGGATTAAGGAACTAAGAGGGAGCTAACTCCGACAGACACATGTTTTCATCCATTTCTTTGTTTGTCCCAATGTGGTTGTGATAATGCATGACCTTGGTTTGTCACATTTATTAGTGACAATTGCTGGTGCCCAAGTTTTATCATCTAATATGTGAAAACCTGGCTTTAATGATGCAAGCTACTTTCCTGTTGGCTGTAATATTTAGGCTGCTTTTTTTTTTTTTGAGGTTCATCATGTCTTTACTAAATGACAGATAAATTTTCTATCTGTGGATAGAGTAAATGAGGGGTAATAAGGTTCTAATATGACAGCACATATTAGGTTGGTGCAAAAATAATGACGTAATAATGTCATTTTATGATGTTAAAAAATACGTCAAAAACGACATTATTACGTCATTATCTTTGCACCAACGTAATAATAAGCTGTGCAGGGGATTTTCCAACTTTATCAATTGATGTACTTCTTAGTTCTAGTGATAGAATCTATCACTAGAACTAAGAAGTACATCAATTGATAAAGTTGGAAAATCCCCTGCACAGCTTATTATTACGTTGGTGCAAAGATAATGAGCATTTACCTCCAATCTTTTCAATAATCCTAAGTCCTCACATACATCTTTTCCTGGGGTTGATGAAACTTCCAGGTTAACAATTTGAAATGTAGATATCTAACCTTGCTGTTAAAAGAGTATTTAAATTTTACTTTACCTTCAGGTTACATTATGGGTTGACTAAATTCTTCAGTTAGACTTTGGTTGTTTGCAGCAGACTGATGTAAATTGTATTCAGTACATACTTGGCCATTATGTTGGCTAGTGCTGCAGTGTCCAGCTTGAGATTAATGGTTGCAATGCACAGAAGAATAATGGATAGCAGCATAAGGCAATCGTAGAGTTGAGTTCGAATTCCAGTTGAATCCATTACATTCACTTACAGGCTAATACACTTAGAAAAGGTATGAATCCTCCTCTTCTCTCCCCAGATATGGAGTAAATAGCAGGACAGACCAGGTTCTATAGCTTTGGATGACAACTGGTCTACTGCAAAAAGAAATAGCAACCTACTGCAGGAAAAAAAATCTGCCTCGTCAGTCATGTATCGAATGATATATGATCGCCTAAGCATGTATCACGCATGGCACATAACTGATTGAGAAATCGGAGTGTTGATTTCGAATTCCAGTTGAATCCATTATATTCACTTATGTGCTAATACCCTTGGGAAAGGTATGAATCCCTTTCTTCTCTGCCCCACCCCCCAGCCATGGGTAAATAGCAGGACAGACTGGGTTCTATAGCCTTGGATGACAACTGGTCTACTGCAGAAAGAAATGGCAACCTACTGCAGGAAAAAAATCTGCCTCGTCAGTCATGTATCAAAAGATACATGATTGCCTAAGCATGTATCATGCATAGCACATCACTGACTGAATGTCATTTACTAAGTATTTTGTGCCCAGTTGGATGTTACTGCATTTGTTTCTAAAGTAATGCCATCTAAAAATAGGTAGTGGTATGAAGAGTCATCACTTTCTTTGGCAATTATTTCTAATACACCTTCTGGTTTAGAGTCACACATACTGGCAAAATGGTTAGATTTGTGGCATTTTCCATGCTTTTCCAAAAGCTGGGCATTGTTTTGGTGAGTACTTTTCCTGCATTTACCACATAAAATGTGACAATTACAACTGGTGTTCTGATATTGGGATGCTGGTCTTTTTAATTTTCCTGTTTTTTAGAATTTTTCAAACCTCTGTTCCACATTACGGCCAAAATTGATGTTTCTTTATTTATAATTTTAATTTAATTTGTTCATTGCAGAACCAGGTAATGGCAAGTTGGAATTAATATCAACAGAAATGTGAAAGTTAAGATTCCACTTAGGTCCTGTCAACTATAAACTAGCCAGATATGATGAAAGTAGAAAACTTATTTCTAGTTTAACCTTTTATTCTCTCTCCGGAAACTCATTAACCAACAAATCATATTTTGGTGTTTGGTTTGGTTTGGTTTGGTTTGGTTTGTTTTGAGGCATATCAACCTCAATGAGTTATTTAATGCCAACAAAATTTTTATTGTTGGTAATATTTTTTTTTCAAAAATCTATTTCTGGTAGTATTTTTTCCTTCAAAAATCTATTTTTGGTAATATTTCTTCTACAAAGAATCTATTCTGGTAATATTTTTTCTTCAGATATGTATTGCTGGTAATATTTTTCAAAAAATGTATAGCGTATAGCTGGTAATATTTTCGTTTCTCAAAAATGATAATAATTTTTTACAAAGTATTTCTGGTATTAAAACCTATTTTTACACTTTCATAGAGTTTTGACCCCAGTTTGGGGAGTTAATTATTTGCCCATAGCTAGGACCCTAACAGGTGATACCACCACGGGGCAGGGTGGACCTGGGAACACCAGCAATTAAGAGGTGGCTCCATGCTCCTCAAAACCTCCTGATCAGAGGCCTTGCTGCCAGATGTAGTTTATTGTCATACCGAGGACAATGTATTTTGGTCGGTGTGGCCCCAAAATGACAACGGTCAATAAAAAAGTATAATAATAAAGTCAGTTATTATGTTTGAAGATTGTGTATTTACAGAGGAAAGATGACCATAGTTCTTTCAAAGAAATTTCATGATCCCACCACATTACTTAAAAATATTCATACACTTGTATGAAAATATTCTAGTAAAACAACACCTGTATTTTTGAATTCTTATATCCAGAATGCCTTTCTGACTAGGATATACCATGAGCTGGTATACTTGGAGCAACTTTTGATGCAAATAAACTACTCGACCTATAGCTGATGGGTGTCGTCAGTTTGTTAATGAAATATCAATAAGAACCTACATAAAATGTGATACCAAATGACATTTTACCTATTTTGATTAAGTAGCCATTTACCAATTTCTTGGTACCCACTTAAATTATATTATTTTGATCAGGTTCAGGCTGAGTGTCTGCTACTTTTATAATTTTTCAGTCTTAGCAGAAATGTCAAATAACAAGCCCAACTGTCTTACTTAATTTTATGAGTATAGTCAGTAAAAGGTTGCTATTTTCTGGCTGTTTCTAGTAATGCAAATACAGATATACATATGGTTGCAACCAGAACAGTTCTTGAAACTGTTTAAAATATATTATGCCATACAGAGTATGGCATCTTTCCTTGCACAGAGTTTCACCTACATGCTCCCAAAAAGTAAAGCTTTCATTTTTTAATTTTATTTCTTTCTACTGAAATTACTTACTTTATTAATCAAAAAACAAAAAAATTAAACACATGGAAAATTTTGGTATTTCAGTGCAACTGTACCAACAGTTTCAAAATTTTAATTGACACCACCATGGTACAAAAGGTCGTAGTACCGTGGTAGCTACAGTATGATATTAATTATGTGAAGAATTTGTGACGATGTTCCAAAAAGTATTTTATTGGTATCTCATAATATTTCAAATACACCCTTCAAGTGAATTGATTAAACATTCTTCATGGCAGAATAACCACAAGTTTGATAACTTTTCTTGAGTTTTGTTCAAATTTCACATAAAGAAATACAATTCTAAAAAAAAATAAAATAACAATCATCATATCATCAATTGTATGCAAAATTTGTTCAAATGCATAATAATATTACGAAAGTAGAAATCCTTCACCTTCCCAGCATATATTCTAGATGCTTTTCATATTCTGTCATAATTTTAGGTAAAATAATTTTTCCTTTTCTTTTTCTTCCATCATGAACATTTCCAAAATGAATCACAGAAACAAAAAAACAATTTCTCTAACGTACAAAATGTTGGAGCAGAAAAAAAAGTATCAAATTAAAAGAAAAAACAAAAGTTCACACTGATATTCCAGAAAGTATTTTAATGGTAATTGATCATATTTCAAATATTCCTTAAAAATAAATTAACATAACATTTTTTTCCTGAGAGAAGGCAGAACAACCAAAAAGTTGCATTAAAAGCAAAGATTATTAAAATTTATATAATTAAATACAATTCTGAAAAGATTATTTACGGTAAACTTTCCCGCAGTGAACTTACCTGCAAATGGTTTACATACATGCATACAGACATGCAAAATGACAAATTGGTGACAAGTTTATGCATTCTCAATGTTTACCAAAGCTGGGATTGTTTTGAAAAATCTTATCTGAGTTAATCCCATTCTGCAAATTATATCATTGCTAGTGGTTGGCCTACATTTCAGTCTGGTTTGGGCAGGTTTGCAGGACGGGACATTCAAACACTAGCCGACTCATCAACATGTCAACTCGTCTCCAACATAGTCAATGTGAGGACAACTCAAAGCCAGTGTCAAATTTATAGCTTCAGACAGTTATGGGATGTCATAGTGTGCACATCTCTTATATTGGCTTTGCGTCACAGAGATTTTGAAAGTTTGGCTCTTCGTCTTAGTAATTTATTAGTTACATTTTAACTTTTCAAGATTGGACAAGTAACCATGCTGAAGTGACAAATAGAAGACTGCATAGAGAGCTGGGGAAGGAGCAGCCCACAATATGGAGATTCAGTATAGGGCTGCAAAGAACCTAGATGCATTTTTCAAGCAATTATTTGGAGGTCATCCTCTTCCCACTAAATTGAAGATGTGAAGGCAGATGAAAGAATTTTGCAGATTGTTTCTTCTTTTTCACAATGATTGCCAACTGACTATTTGAGTAGAATTGCATATAATCTTATATATAAAGTACAGTGTATGTGTGCATCTGCTTTCACTGGTCTGATTTCAATGATTCATAGCTCATTCAAAAGCCCTAGAAAAGTTAGGCACAAGGAACGATTTTCATTGCCCTCGGATTTAGGTTTGCCAGACTATGCGAGGTTAAAAATATATATTAATATATTATACTAGCTATTATCGTTCCCTTCATTGTTCAAGGGGTGTAACTCTTATTTCCTTTTGTATCCAAAATTCCAGTGCACATTATAAACTAGCTTAAAAGCTGCCCTATTGGGCGGCATTTGAGGTAGCTCTTGTGGAGGGCTCTTGGTTTGGCCATCATCACAATAGCTAGGGAGGAGTAGATGTGACAGGCATCAATAAACTACAGAAGAACTCAAAATTGATTGCTGCATTTAAGTATTGAATTAATGTTTAAGCTTACCTCTTAAAAGTTCAACAATAATTCCTCTGCTGCCACTTAATTTAAAGATGATTTGATGTATGTAGAACCTTATTTCCTGTACAATTATTTTGATTTCATGGGTGACAGAACAGGGGACAATTTATAAGATAAAATTAATATAGTGTAAAGATGGGAAAATAGAAATTAGAATTAGGTATACATTCAACATTTGAAGAGTTAGAAAAACAAACATAATACCTAAGTAAGTAAAACCTACATTATGGAATCTATATGAATAAATGTGAAATTGGAGCTCGATTCTCCCATGAATTATGAGGTTAAAAAAAAAAAACAGATCTACTTTATGGTATTTACTTGATTCCCCATGAGGTCGCATTGTGATACAAGGTCAATTTAATGTGGGAAACCCGAGCATGTACACCCGGGCCAGGAACAAAAATTCCCCAAATCCACACAACCGTCGGTTGCACTGGCCTCGGTGTGAGCACCGATCCCTCTTTCGGGTGCCATGAGAGGGCACAGCCACAGGCAGCTATTTCCCAGGGCTGGATGCCTCTCAGTATAATTCTCTTCAGTTGCTACTCTGTTCTTTGATGGAGTAGCACCTGAGCGCACTCTGCCCCAAAACAGAGACACAACTGAGAGATATGTAATGTGTTAAAAACTACGGAAAAGATTAATTTACACACAGTATTTACTCTGTCTCCCCACCTAGACGAGATGTAACACAAGGGTCTTTTTTAAGGCAGGGACCCAAGTGCAAACACCCGGGCAAGGAACAAAAATTGCCCACAGACTCTGCAACTGTTGGTTGAGCTGACCTTGGTGTGAGCACCAATCCCTCTCTCTGGTGCCATGAGAAGGTGTGACCTTGGACAGCCGTTTCCCAGGGCTAGGCACCTTTCAGTATAATTTCCCTCAGTTGCCACTCGCTCCTTTGACAGAGTAGCCCCTGAGCACACTCAGCCCAAAGACAGAGATGCAACTGAGAGATGATAAGTAATGCATTAGAAATTCCCCTCAATGAGGAATTTATATTCACTCAACCCCCCACGAGGTCACATTGTGATACAAGGTCAGCTTAGTGTGAGCAGCCCAAGCACATACACCTGGACAAGGAACAAAAATTCCCCAAGCACCCGCAACTGCCATTTGCACTGGCCTCGGTGTGAGCACCAATCCTTCTTTCTGGTGCAATGAGAGGGTGTGGCTTTGGGCAGCAGTTCCCCAGGGCTGGGCACCTATCAGTATAATTTTCCTCAGTTGCTACTCTGTCCTTTGACAGAGTAGCCCCTGTAGGCACTCTGCCCAAAGAGAGAGACACACAAGTGAGAGATGATAGACATGTTAGAAACTACTTGAAAGAGTAATTTACACACAGTATTTACTGTTTCCCAACTGAGATGAGATGTGACACAAGATACTTTTTAAGGTGGGGACCCAAGCATGAACACCCAGGCAAGGAACAAAAATTGTCCACAGCCCCCACAACCATCAGTTGCACTGGCCTCGGTGCGAGCACCAATCCCTCTCTCTGGTGTCATGAGAGAGCATGACCCCAGGCTGCTGTTCCCCAGGGCTGGACACCTCTCAGTATAATTTTCTTCAGTTGCTTCTCTGTCCTTTCAGAGTAGCCCCTGAGCCAACTCTGCCCAAAGACAGAGATGCAACTGAGAGATGATACGTAATGCACTAGAAACTCCTCGAAGGAGGAATTTACACAGTATTTACTTGACCCTGACTGAGTTAGGTTGTGACACAAGGTCGGTTTTTAACATGGGGACCCGAGTGAAGACACTCGGGCTGTTGGTCTTGGCTGGTCCAAGCAAGTCATAGCTGTGATACTATCAGTGCAAGGACGGATCCCTATGACCGGTAAGTATCCGAATGTGTATATCCCTCAAGAAAGGAATTTACACACGGTATTTACCAGTTGAGCCCAAATCCTGAAGAAAGTTACAATAGTCTCACTGTGGCATTCAATTCTGCTGTGAGATACACAACCTTTTTGAAAGAAATTCCTACCACTAGGTAGCCCCATCAGGAATGCTGTCATCCATAAGCAACCTATATACTATACAAGAATATAGCAATGGTGTCAAACCCGTCTTAATCAAGGTCCATGAAATGTTACAGATGTCTGTTGGGTTGCCACGGATCAAAAGAGGTGGTAAATCTGGTGCCATAGTTGCCTGGATCTATGAACCCTGTGACTCTTTATAGAACCATTGAAAAGGTTTCACAAAATTTAAAGAATTTGGTTTTAATCCAGAATGTGATTGCATACATTTAAGTAAATGTCAAATTTTGGCAAATGCATTTTTACAAGGATTCAGTTTTACTCCCAGTATGAGAATGAATAAATTTTTAATTTGAACTGTTTTCTCTGGTATATGACCTTATGTGTAATTATAAATTCATACTTCAGTCATCAAAAGTAGTTTTGCTCCAAGGTGATTTTGCATATGTTGTTTTAAATTTGAACTGCTTGAAAATGTTAAGCTGCACACCTGACAAGAATATGGCTTCTCTCTAGTATGTGATCTCATGTAAACTTAGAAATTCATGCTTCCTGAAAATGCAGCACCACAAGTGAGGATTGTCGAGTTAAAAATAATAAAATCAGATTTGTTTTCAGATTTCAGAGTTTTTTTGGGTTTTTTTTTTTTTACATAAAGCAAAAGAAAAAGCAAAGCTGATATGAATAACTTTTTTTTTCACAGTTTAGTTGATAAAGACCTACATTTAATTTTTACCATTTTTTAAGGTTTTGAATGCATCTACATTCGACTTAGTTTTTTGTTGTTTTGATTTTTCAGATAAGGTCATGCAACTATTTTATTCTTACAGCATTTTAAAATAACAGGTTGACATAACGATAATCAGCTATGTATGATTGATTTGTACATAGTCTTGTAATTTTTTTATGAGTAGTTTGCTAGCAACACAATCAGCCAGTGTTGTTTTTTTAAATTTAGATCTGGGTTTTTCAATTCCTGCCTGTACTGTTTTTTTAACTTTTAAATTTGATAGTGTGTTCAGCAGTGATATACTTTCTGCAATTATGCAACTCCTATCAACAGTGGCCTCATCTAGTGTTGAACCAGTTTTCTTGTCTGGTGTATTCCAAACTGAGAAAATGTTTTGGTACAGATAAAGCAGCAAAACACAGAACACAAACACTGCTCAGGTTGAATTTTAAAATTTGTTAATGGTTAAAATTTTATTTTATAGTAAAATAAATTATTCAGTTCATTACTATTGGATAAAGCATATATAATAACACTTTTCTTCTTTCATGAGATGACATGAAAACAAAAAATTATTTCTAAATCTTTTGCTTTCAATAAAGGGATTTTTAAAAAAATTATTTGATTTAAAGTGAACAATGCTGATCAGAGTCTTCGAAAGAATGTGGTCTTGCACCAGCGTGTTTTCGCATATGCTGTTTTAAAGTTGAACTGCTTGAAAATGATGAGCCACAAATCTGGCATGAATATGGCTTCTCACCAGTATGTGATCTCATGTGTACTTTTAATGTTCCATTTTGTGAAAATGCATCTCCACAAACTTCACATGAATATGGTCTCTCACCAGTGTGTATATGCATATGGTTTTTTAAAGTTGAAATGCGTGAAAATGATGCACCACATGACTCACAAGAATATGGTTTTTCTCCAGTATGTGATCTTACATGTAGTTTTAAAGTTCGACTTTCTGAAAATGCAGATCCACAAACATCGCATGAATATGGTTTCTTGTGAGTGTGCCTATACATATGATTTTTTAGAGTTGAACTGCGTGAAAATGAAGCTCCACATACTTCACACGAATATGGTGTTTCTCCAGTATGTGATCTCATATGTATTTTTAAAGTTTGACTTTGTGAAAATGCAGCTCCACAAACTTCACATGAATATGGTTTCTCACCAGTGTGTCGGAGCATATGGTATTTTAAAGATGAAATCTGTGAAAATGATGTTCCACAAACCTCACAAGAATAAGGTTTTTCTCCAGTATGTAATCTCATGTGTACTTTTAAAGTCTGACTTTGTGAAAATGTAGTTCCACAAATTTCACAAAGATATTTATCTTTGGAATGTGTTTGCATATGTTGTGTTAAAGCTGAACTCTGTGAAAATGATGATCTACATATTTGACAAGAATATGGTTTTTCTCCTGTATGTGATCTCATGTGTACTTTTAAAGAGCCACTTGCTGAAAATTCAGCACCACAAACTTCACATGGATATTTGATCCCAGAATGAGTTTCCATGTGGCGTGTTAAACTTGACCTCCACGAAAAGGATGATCCACATGTTTCACAAGAATATGGTTTTTCTCCAGTGTGTGATCTCATGTGTACTTCTAAATTTCCACTTTCTGAAAATGCAGCACCACAAACTTCACAGGGATATGGTTTCTCTGCAGTATGCGTTCGCATGTGTCGTTTTAAATTTGAATTTTGTGAAAACGATGATCCACATACCTGACAAGAATATGGTTTTTCTCCAGTATGTGATCTCATGTGTACTTTTAAAGTTTTACTTATTGAAAACGCAGCACCACAGTGTTCGCAAGCATATGGTTTCTCACCAGTATGTGTTCGCATATGTTGTTTTAAATGTGTACTGTTTGAAAAGGATGAGCCACATACCTGACACGAATATGGTTTTTCCCCAGTATGTAATCTCATGTGCACTTTTAAATTTCCCCTATATGAAAATGCCACACCACAGTGTTCACAAGCATATGGTTTCTCACCAGTATGTGATCGCATATGGCGTTTTAAATTTGTACTGTTCAAAAATGATGATCCACATACCTGACATGTATATGTTTTTCTTTCAGTATGGGATCTCATGTGTACTTTTAAAGATTCAGTTTCTAAAAAAGAAGCACCACATATTTCACGCTTATGCGGTTTTTCTTCAATTTGCATTTGCATGCTTTTTAAATTTAACCTAAGTGAAAAAGCAGATAAACAAATTTCACAAGAATTTTTTTTTGTTTTTGCCTGTATGTTATTGTGTATGTCTTTTAAATTGAAATCCCATTACATTTTTTCAAGTATGTGATTTATTTCCAATGTTTTTCACATTCAACATTTTGTAATATAAACCCCACATATCTCCCAAAATTATGACTTCTCCTTGGCATGCCTAAGTGTATTTTTTAAATGTGAGCTAAATGAAAACTATGATCTACATGCTTCACAAGTATGTAATTATTTTCAGTTAGTGATTTTACATCCTGTAAATGCAAATTCATAGATTCCACATTGATGTCTTTGGTATTGTGTGTCTGCATATATTCAGTTTAAGATGAATAGGAAGATTTGTAAATAACACTAGAATATAGGCATTGACCAGTGTCATGTTTGTAATATCTGAGGTATTAGTAATTTCAAAATTATACAGCTACCTATATAGTTGTCTTACAGTGTCTTCTTAAATTTTGAAAAAGTTCACATGCACAGACATTCATAAATATATGATTCCCTTCCAGTGTGTATCCTTGCATGATATTTTAACTACTTGAAAACACAAACCCAGGGGTAGAAGAGATATGATTTTATTTAGTTACTGGCTTTATCTGTTATTCAGTATCTTATTTTTTTTTGGAATGAGAACATTGTTCCAGTGACAATGCATAATTCAAAATCCTTTTAGAGAAACCTGTGAATAAACAGAAAACACAATGAAAGAAATACACAAAAGATATATTTCTATAATATTTTCAAGAATTAAAGAATTTAGTGAAAATACATTTAAAACTAGAAACTGCATAAAACATTCATTTGCTTCAACTTTGAAAGATAATATTTTTTTTTTAGATATAATACAGCAGTGATCTATCTTGTTTAATTTTGTCTCTGAAAATATTTCAAATTAGGTTTTCTCATATCAGGTTATCTGATGAGTCATGTCAATAGTTTTAGAGTGTTTCAGTTGATCAATTATTCAACATCAATCAGCTGTGCAATCTATATGGAATGAGGTTAGTCTTTTGGTATGAAAGTTACACTTCAGGGTCAAAGAATAACTCACAAAAGTCCATGTTTGAGAGTAATTTTTTTTTTATTTTTCTTTCTCCTTTGAAAATGAGGTGCAAATAAACTCGAAACAATAATAAGGTATGTTAAACAAAAATTAGCCCACGACTCGTTACAAAGCTTACATATCTGATGAGCGGGAATTAATCAATTTTATATGATTTCCAAGATAAAAATTCACAGCCAATTATAAACATTCTTTTTAAATGTTCACCATGTAAACATGGGACTTTCTCTTTGATCTTTAGTTTTCTCTTGTTTTGTTTATCAGAATGTAATATCAAATTAATCTGTGCTATCAAATCATCCCACTAATATTCTAAATCAGACGGCAATGAATATTTTCCCTAAATGGCAACAATAACTGCTATTGAGCCATTCTATACATAATACCTAAAATCTGATAATAAATGATATATTCTCTTCTAAAATATCTTAATGCCATGCTATCAGGTCATAATAATTTACTGATTTGTTTTTTTACAACTTATCAACCCTTTGGGGGAATATTTAAAACTAAGACAGATTTGGGATTGTAAGAATAATTGTCTTTTTTGTTTGTGAGTGAACATTGTATTAATGACTTTTTGTAAATAAAAGGATATTTGTGTGTAAGTTAATGTAATGAATTTGAACACGTTGCTCCAATTTCTCATTTTTAGCTACTATTCATTACACCACCTGCTCATCTACCATTTGAAAGTTTGAAAAAGAAATAGATTGAATAATAACAAAAGAAGTTACTGATAATAATGAAAACAAAGTTGTTGAATAAATTCTAATATATATTTTTAAAATTTTAAATTTCACCTTGCTGTTTTTGTTTAGTAGCATAACAGCCCCTATGGGTTATTTAATACTGAAATCTAAATATGGTTGGTTATTTCCTTGACACTGTTATTACTATATACATTTTTTTGCCTCTTTTAGCAATATTTATTGACAAGATTATAAAAATATATGAACCAAGTATAATGCAATATTTATTATTTACCTTTTATAAAGATTTATTATTTACCATTTTATAAAGAAATAAATTTGAAAAGAAAGCTTTTTATTCAAAAATTTATAAAATATACACATATTCAGGATATGTAAGCAGAAGAGATGTTCTCAACTTATTTTAATGAATTTATGTGGTAAGAACAAATGGAAGAAAGGCCCAGAAAATACTTTTTCTCAAAATTAATAATTAGTTATATTTTGTTATGTGTTTATTTAAAATATCTTGTTCACAGATATTTTTATAAATTTATGAATAAAAAATTTTTGTTTTCATATTTATTTCTTTATAAAATGGTAACTAATAAATATTTCATTATAGTTGGTTCACATATTTTTATAATCTTGTAAATATAAAATTATTCTTTTAAATAAGCAATCTAATAGTGGTTAATATCTTTGTTGTCAATTCTCAAGATTAAAGAAAATGTATAAAAATCTAAACATATGATGAAAGTGAATTTATACATTTTTTTCTTGAGAATTTACAACAAAAATATTAAAAACTGTTTATTAGATAGTTTATTTTGCGACATGACTCTCTTTATTTGTATTAAAAGTAATTCAATTGAATTAAATCAATCATTTGAGGTATTGATATTAAATATAAATCCCCACCCTAAAATTTAATAATTTATCTTTCATTCTTTCTATTGCATCAAAATTGGATAATATTAAGAACTTGCAAACATCAAGTGATTGCAGAATTAGGTCAAAACCAAATGGCCTTGACCATTTTTGAATTAGTTCAATGGTTCAATTTGATTTCATACATAGCGTACAACATTAGGTGCATCCCTGTACTAACTCGTGAGGAATCGTAGCTGTTACACTGAGTAGACATGCAAATGTTTATTTCTTTCTCCGTGAGCTGGCTCGCATGTAAAATTGTCTTCTGATCTTCCGGAGATGGAAAGTTAGAAGCTTTCAGGATCATTAGGAACTCAAAATCCAAGATGGACTGTATCCTCCATGAATGAAACACAAAGCACATTAAAGACAAACAAATTAAGAGAGGTTTTGGATTGTAAGAATAATTCTTTTTTGTTTGTGAGTGAACCTTGTATTAAGTGCATAAGTGTGAAATATGTGGTGCTTCTTTTTTAGAAAGTGGATCTGATATAATGGAATATGCATACACCTGAGTTCCCCCTCACTGGAATATGATTGGCTGGTGTCCGTCATAAATACAGACAGATGTGTAGGTATGACAGAGTTTAAGTCTATGACGATGCCCATTGGACTACGCCATTGGTTATTCTATTAGTCTACACTTCTTACCTGCGACTACGACTAGCACTGGTCGATTACTGCTATTGTATACTACTTGGTTACAGTAACCAAAACCCCTTAGCTACTTCGATCAAATATATCCCTTTCCGGGACATATCAGGATCTTTAAAAGTACACATGAGATCCCATACTGAAAGAAAAGCATATTTATGTCAGGTATGTGGATCATCATTTTTGAACAGTACAAAATTTTTTACATGTAAAGGGAAATGACTCAACCAATTCAAAACAAGATTTGTTTACCTTGAATTATTTATAAAAAGAAAAGAAAAAGAAATAATGACCAAAAATCTTCAATAAGATGATTTGACATATAAGTAAACAATTGAACATTTCTCTTATGACAATTTTTATATTTTCTTTCCTTTCTCCTACCCTTTCTTTATTATTTTCTTCTTCTCCCACTCTATATCTTTATTAAAATATAACTTTACATCTTGTGTCTGTTTTCTATACATTATCTGTGCTTGTATTGGTCCCTAAGTGGAAAATTTCACTTGTTTTTCTTCTTTTAAGCAAACCATGTTCACAGCCACATGTTTGAATTTTGTTGAGAGATAAAATTCATAACAATTTACAAGAATTATTTTATGTTTACAACATTCTAAAAACCAATACTAATAAACTAATTAAGACTAAATGCAATGCAATATTTATCATTTACCAATTAATAAAGAAATAAATATGAAAATAATTTTGTATCACTAAGTTTCTAAACATTTATTAGATTATTATTAGGTTGGTGCAAAAATAATGACGTAATAATGTCGTTTTTTAACGTATTTTTTAACGTCAAAAAACGACATTATTACGTCATTATTTTTGCACCAACCTAATACAATATATGAACCAGCTATAAGGAAATTATTTACCATTTTATAAAGTTCAAATCAATTGGCAATTAGCTGATGTTTTGCCAGCAACTCCAATAAAAAATCTAATAAATAAATAGTGATTATTTTTGTTGTCAATTCTGAAGAACAAATAAAATGTATAAATTTACTTTCTCATAGGCGTTTTTTTAAAATTTTAATCACTTTTTAAAACAAGAATACCAAAGAGTGAAGGTAGTTAAAAAAAGCAGTGTCATGGGAAACACTGTCTATTTGACATGCTGTCTTATTGCAGGCACATTTATCGATGTTAGCCAAATTTTGTTTTTATTCTAGAAGTTACATGTTTTTCTAATATAATTTTAATTAAAAATTTTTTGCATCCTGACATTATACCCCCTAAAATCTAATCCAGTCATCTCAAACTAATATTTTACTGCCCAAGGACAATGGGATTACATTAATTTTGAATTTTGCATTTTTAAAACAATAAACATTACCGAGGGAGTCAAAAGTGTATACAGTAATAGCAGTGCCAAGGGAATAACTGTCTTTTTGACACATTGTTTTATTGCAGGCATAAAACATTGCCAACTTTTAAACATTCTAATCATCACTTTTTAAAACAATAAACATTACCGAG
Organism: Acanthosepion lycidas; assembly: GCA_963932145.1. NCBI lineage: Eukaryota > Metazoa > Mollusca > Cephalopoda > Sepiida > Sepiidae > Acanthosepion > Acanthosepion lycidas. Next base: position 91,042,429 of record OZ010575.1, read on the forward strand.
GGAGTCAAAAGTGTATACAGTAATAGCAGTGCCAAGGGAATAACTGTCTTTTTGACACATTGTTTTATTGCAGGCATAAAACATTGCCAACTTTTAATCATTCTAATCATCCCTTTTTAAAACAATAAACATTACCGAGGGAGTCAAAAGTGTATACAGTAATAGCAGTGCCAAGGGAATAACTGTCTTTTTGACACATTGTTTTATTGCAGGCATAAAACATTGCCAACTTTCAATCATTCTAATCATCACTTTTTAAAACAATAAACATTGCTGAGGGAGTCAAAAGTGTATACAGTAATAGCAGTGCCAAGGGAATAACTGTCTTTTTGACACATTGTTTTATTGCAGGCATAAAACATTGCCAACTTTCAATCATTCTAATCATCACTTTTTAAAACAATAAACATTGCTGAGGGAGTCAAAAGTGTATACAGTAATAGCAGTGCCAAGGGAATAACTGTCTTTTTGACACATTGTTTTATTGTAGGCATAAAACATTGTTAACCTTTCTTACATCTGACAGTGATGGAATAAAATCTGATTACATTATTATCTACAAGATTGGGTTCATTGAACTTTCTTACAACATGCCAACCTTTTCAGGTAATTGCTCAAAATCATTATGCAGTCAAAGTAGAGAAAATAACTAGTAACCTTGTTAAATCATTACCATATGCCAAGACACCAATTTAGCTTAGTTTCTTTTCCTGACATAATAAAATGGCTATACGTCTAAGTGGGGGAAAAAGTGCCAGAAGAAGATCCAGTAAATATTTATAAAGAAAAACTAAAACATTTTGATAAAATCTTAAGTTTAGTCATGCCACACTCAGTTTCCAATCTTTCAGAGAGTGTAAACAAATTGCTATTAACCTAAGTTTGCCAAACAAGAGATCCCTTATATAAGAGATAACTTCCTATTTTACTAGGGTTAGAGTCACACCCTGATGTCTGCAGTAACAGCTGAAGAAATAGGAACATTTCTGGATGCCTTACTTTTTGAGTTGTGTACTGGGTACTCCACACTAAAAAAAAAAAAAAAAAGAAGACCTTTAGTATTTTTTGTCTTTGTAAATGATAGAGAATGTACCGAATTTATTGAATTATAATTTAAATAAAAATTCTTCACACTTTACTTAACTAGTTGCAAATATTGGTTGATGATGGCGATGGCGGCAATTGTTTTTCATGAAAACAACTATTTATTTTTTTTTGTATCCTTCCATATGAAATCTATTTTTCTTTCAATTGTCAAAGAAAATTTGAGACTTTATCCAGGGATGCATTCAAATAAATTTTTCTTTAAATAAAAAACATTTAAGTTAACAATGTCATTTAAAGACGCTTTCTTTCGAGGTCTCTTTGAATAAAGATTTTCGAGATCAGAGAAAAAAAAAAAAACTTTGTGAAGAAAGCTTGAAGGAAATTCTAACACAAATTTTTTTTATCGGCATTTTGGAATGGCAAATATTTTTAAAAGGTTTTTTACGCTTTTTATGAAAAGATGGTTAAAAAAAATAAAAACTTAAGCAATATCGTAATTAATAATTTGAATTTGTAGATTTTCAGTGTTACTTTAAAACAAAAATCAACTAATTACAAATCATTGAAATTTAGTAAAATATTCAATTCTTATTTAATAAAGGGTGAACAAACATTATTACTAGTTACATTCCAAATTTCGGAGATTTTTTTTTTACTGCTACAGTAGAGTACAGTACACAGACTCGTCCCTATCGTAATTAATTTGAAAAGCAAGACCAAAAAAAAATGGATTAAAAATCAATTACACTTACTTCTATGTAGTATTTTTGTTCCTTTCAATTCATATCAATCAAACCAATTAATAAAAAATGCAAGGTACTAAACATTAAAATCAACAAGTTTAAAAATAAAAATCTATTCGTAAATAAATACTAACAGTTTTTTAAACACTAAAAACAGCATACAGAATTTTTAGAAAGACAAGGGAGATAATCAATATTATTTACTAAAATAAATGTAGTCTTCAGTTCAAACAAATAAAAAAATAGCTATTTGAAATATAAAATATTTGAATTTGTCGTTATAGAACCAATTGTAAAAATTGTTAATAGGTTACACAAAAATTAAAATATCTCAAAAACAAAATTTATTTTTGAATTTTTTTTGTCTTAAAAAAACAAAAAAGAGAATATCAAGAAAATCCCAATTTTCAGTGAACAACCCAACCCTTAGTTTGGTGAAAAAATTATGTACCAGACGAAACAGCACCAGGAAAAATTATATATATATATGAAAAACTTGGTAATCTATATGGGTAGTCCCAAGACTGACTTCAAAGTACATTTCTCCAGGGTTTATAATATTGAGGTCGTGAGTGTGAATGTGATTCTTCTTTGAGCTTTTGTTTTTTGCTTAAGTATCTAGTTTCAGATATGGAGTTATCTGTCTTTAAGAATGCTGGTGTTAATGTTAATGATGTGTT
>OZ010575.1:91047398-91167398 GCA_963932145.1 Acanthosepion lycidas
CCAGAATAAGTGTGCATATATTGATAAACCTGACTTACATTAGATTAGACAATGAACAGTTTGTTTGCAGTATGTAATTTCAGGTGTATTTCTACAGATCCACTTTCTAAAAATGTAGTGCCATAGACTCCACCAGGATATAGTTTTTCTGCAGTATGTGTTTGTATATGTCATTGTAAATTTGAGCACTGTGAAAATGATGATCCACTTGCTTAATAAGGACATGGTTTTTCTCCAGTATGTGATCTCATGTGTACTTTTAAGCCTCCACTTTCTGAAAATATAGACTTCACAAACACATGGTTTCTCTCCAGTATGTTTGCATGTGCTTACTTAAATGTGCAGTTTGAAAATAATGATCCACATGACAAGAATATGATTTTTCTCCAGTATGTGATCTCAAGTGTACTTTTAAATTGTCACTGCTAAAAAATGCAACCCCACAGTGTTGACAAATGTATAGTTTCTCACCAATATGCTTTTGCATGTGAAGTTTTATTTGTACTCTTCAAAAATGATGTTCCCCATAACTGACAGTAATGTTTTTCAGCAGGCATGTAAATTTGAAGTACCACATTTTGAAAATATATCTCTACAACTTTCGCAAGAATATGGTTTTTCACCAATCTGTATCTACATGTTTTTTGAAATTGAATATGGTTTCTCTCTATGACCTGATCTCATGTGTACTTTTAAAAACTGACTTAATGGAAATGTAGCACCACACTTTTTAACTTTACAAGGATATTTGTTCTGGGAATGAGTTTGCATATGTTATTTTAATGTCGACCTATTTGAAAATAGTAATCCATACATTTGACAATATGTTTTTCCTCCAGTATGTGATCTTACGTGTATGCTTAAATCTCTAATATTTAAAAATGAAGCACCACACATTTCAAAAGTATGTGGCTTCTTACCAGTATGTCACATATGTTGATTCAAATTCATACATTGTGAAAAGAATGATCTTCACACCTACAAGAATATGGTTTTTCTCCAGTATGCAATCTCGTGTGTACTTTTAAATTTCCATTTCATGAAAATGCAGCTCCACAAGAATATAGTTTCTCACTCCTGTGTTTACATGTTTGCCTTTCTAAAATTGCACTGTTTGAAAATGATGCTCCACATATTTCATGAGAATATGGTTTTTCTCCATTATGTGATCTCATGAGTAATTTTAATGTCTAACTTTGTGTGATTGCGGTACCAAAAACTCCACAAGTGTGTGGTTTTCTCCAATTTGTGTTTGCATGTTTCTTTAAATGACACAAAAAAAAAAAACTGATCAAAAAATTTGACAAATATTTTCATGGCCTGCACATTATTGCACATATCTTTTAAATTAAGAAAACTTCATGAAAATTCTAGTCCACCATTTTTTCAAGTACATGATTTTGTTCCATTACACTTTATCATGTTCTCCTTTCTGTAAATTCATTTGCCTAAACTTCACAAGGACATGACTTCTCAGTAAGCTTAAGCATACTTTTAATTTTGAGCTATATGTAAATTATGATTCACATGCTTCACAAGAGTGTATGATTTTTGAATGTTTTGAATCTGAATATCTGCTAATACTGCAAATGGTTTTTCTCCTGTGCAGGTGGACAGAAGTTAATTTTTGAATTCTTTAAAAAAGTAAGATTATAGAAGTATCATCATGTGTCATAACATGGAATAGATACGCAAAAATTTCCAATTCACAAAATACTTACCTCAGTGACGCAAAAGGGCCAGAGTCACATGTACGTTTTGCAAGGGAGTGTGGAGACGGCAAATCGGCAAGCTTCGAACGAACAGTGAATTTTTACACCGATTTGTTATGTAAAATGCATATCCATAGAGTCTACATAGATGTTATTTTTATTTTCTCTCTGCATATAATCAGTTTAACATAAAAGGGTAAATTTATAGATAACATTAGCATATAGGAAATGAGCAGTGGGATTTTCTAAAGTTTTATGTATCAGTGATCATGAAATGCAAACCTACTTAAGTAGCAAGAGTGAAATTGCTTTACTGTGTGTATTTTTGTCTTCTTAAAGACTGAGAAAATTTCACATGCACATACATTCATAAGTATATGATTCCCCCTCCAGTATGTATTCTTGCATAACATTTTAAATCTGAACTATTTGAAAAAATAGACCCAAGATGGTTGAAGAGATTTTATTTAGTGAATGGCTTCATTTGTTCTCTAATTCAGTTTTTTGTCATGTCTTTTATAATGAGAACATTGTTCAAATGAAGATCCATTATTCAAAATTCTTTCAGAGAAATCTGTGAATAAAGTGAAAATAAAATGAAAGAAAAATGCAAATGATTTTTTATAATGTCATTTTTAAGAGCAACACTTGAAGAATTTTGTGAAAACTTATTTAAAACTAGAAACTGCAGAAAACAGTTGATTTTAATCAGGTGTATTGAAAAGATTTTCAGCATGACCCACGTTTAAATATATCACGAAACCCTTAGTAAATATATATTTAGAAAATAGAAAACTTCATAAAATATTTGTTTGCTTTGACTGTAGTTTTTTTAGTTATAATACAGCAGTGATCCATGTTGGTTAATTTTGTCTCCCAAAATATTTAAAAGGAGGTGATAGATATTAAGTTATCTGGTACATAATGTCCAAAGGTTTCAGTTGATCAATTCTTCAACATCCACTAGCTGTGGAATCCATACAGAATCTCATTTTTGAATTAAATTATGTAAAAATCGTTTTCCTTTACAGCATAGCTTCTCAAATATTTTGCATGCCTCATCCTTATACAAAAATTACAAGCATACATTTTAATCAAGATCTCTAGTTGTTATTATCAGGATGTTTCAACCATTGTGACTGCTGGACTTCTTCAGGTGTCTGTCAATCCAATAATGACTGTTGTTTTTTTTTACAGTTTATCAATCTATTGTGGGTAATTTAAAGCCCAAACATGTTTGGGATTGTAAGAATAATGCATCTCTTTTTTTGTAAATGAATATTGCATGAAAAATGTTTGGGAGGTAACAATGACTTTTTTAGATACAAGTCCTACTATTTAACCCATAGCTGGTGGAGAGGAATATAGTAGGATTTGTATCTTTCCCAAGGGTATTTGTAAGTGTATATAACAAACCCAACTGGAATTTGGACTCAGCTCTGATTTCTCATTCTGAGCTGTTGTCTATTACATTATATGGGGATACCTTGTCAATCAAGCAAAACTGCAGGGAATTTTGAACTGAACAATTTATTTCATCTATCTCATCTTGTTCTCTTTTCAGTACTACTCAGTTATTGCTATTTCCACTGAGTCTGAGTTTATACAACCTGATTCACAAGTCTTGTTGTTAAGCTTGACTCACTAGGCCATCAATTGTCTTTCTTGTATGGAAGGAAAAGGGTATGAAATGAATTAAAACTGCTAGACAGAGACCACTAGAGAATAAAAAACTTTTAAAGGAATTAGCATATGTGCTAAGCTAAGATGGTCTCCACAATAGGCCTAGTATATAAATAACATACAAGCACTATTAATAAGAAAGAGAAATGATGGCAGAGACAGTCAAGAGTGGCAGGAAAGTTTTCAGCAATGAGAAAAGGAAAGCTGCAGAGAAAGTATTTACAGCAAGGCAATAAGAATATCAAAGGCTTAATGCTTCTACTTTTATATTCAGTTTCACAATTTGACAAAAGCTTAGAGGAGGAAAACTGTTGCTTCATGAATTTGGTTCCATAATAATTGTGAGCTCAGTCATTTGGTCAGATAGTAGAAACTTAGATTCAGTGGAAACAGGGCTAGCAATCACTGAGCAGTACTAAAAAGAACAGGATACAGATTTTTCTGGGTATGCACAGTAGAATATATCTACTTGTGTCAATTAAATAAATTCCCTGAAGTTTACCTGGATTACAGACACTGGAAGAAGGCCAGAGACTACAATGACCCCAACCTTGTTAATAACATCAAAGATGAGGACTTTTTATCCAAATCACAGGAAATTTGCACAATAGAGCCAGTGGACATTTACAGTTTATGAGCTGTCTAAATGATTTTCACCTTAATTATGAGTATGTATTAATTCTATTAGTACTTAATGTAGCAAGTGATTACATTTACCTCGTCGAGCAAAGCAGCACGTACCTGTTTGGCATGTAAAGCCAACATAGCTGATTTTGTGGGGGAGTGACAATGTCACATGTGGTTGCAAGGAGTGGCCATTAATGATCATCCCACTATGCATGCATGATGCTACTCTTTTTAATACTATCAGTTATTTGCATGCATGATTGGAAATAGTAATAAATAGTGCACATCAGATGTGAGTGAACTCATTGAGTATGGCACGTTTGTTTGGGCCAGAGTGCATAGAAGTTTTGCTGCAAGAGTTGAACCCTGTTGATTAGTTGTGTGACCCAGATTTACATCCCCAGATTTTGACTGTTGAACGGGATTTAACTTCACTTGAGATTAAATCAAAACTTTCACATTTCTCTAATTGAAAAATTCAACAGTCCAGAAAACATAGGGAAAGAGGTTTACATGATGATTTTCTGAGAAATACAAAGAAAGGTATCCAGCCTATATTGCTGTGAGTAAGGATCAGTTTAATGTATGAAAGGCATCAAGTATATTTTAACATATCTTTCCTAAAACAATTTTCTGACATTTTGCATATTTAAATTGTATTAATGTTTGGGAACTTACATTAAAAAAAAGAGAAAAAAAATTCAGTTTCATCATATCTAAGTTTTATTACAATTCTAATTATTGCTTTTTAAAACAGTAAACATTGCTGAGGAGTTAAGGTAGTTAAAATAATAGCAGTGTCAAGGGAAAAACCTGTCCTTTTGATACTCCATTTTTTTTTTTTTTTTTTTTTTAAAGTGAACAAAGGTCCAAGATTGACAAAATTTTAATCCCAAGCATTTTTTTGTTACTGCTATTCAAAATTGGGCATCAGAGATAAAAACAGGGAAAATATGGTGTTAATTTGTCTGAATTTTGTGTTTTAGAGCTCTAAAATCCACTTGATATAGCTCAGTTTTTGAAGAATGTCTGTCACTTATGACATTCATTTCAAAAGATTTCAAGGGTTTCCTAGCAAAAGGATGCAAAAATAAAAGCAACTCTTCAGAACTGATCCTCTAAACTAAATGATTAAACATAGGTGAGTTTTGATTAACTTTTAATTAAAAGTTTTAATTAAACACATTTGGAGTTAGGACAAAGTAAGTTCAGTTCTGAAATCTTGAGGGTGTCAATTTTCAGATTAGATAAAACACATATCACTTGGGAAATTTTCTAAAAATTATAGATGTCTGATTATAGGCCCACTATGAACTGTATTGAAATCTAGGATTCTTGTATACTTGTGCTAAAGTATGTTATAAAATAAAATAAGACATATATCGGCTGATTTGCAGGCAAATAAACTAACATACTCAAGAGTGAGAGCTGGATATGAACGGGACAAGGCCTCGTCACAAAATAACCATTATCGTCATTTACGCATATGCCCGATGCACAAGTTCCGGTCGAAAAATAAAATAATATTTTAAAGTGTTTCTATTTTTCGGCCAATAAAAATGCTTCCCTACTAATTATACTCGCGTTGTTTTTTGAACCTGTTAAGCCATAAAAAAACACCATAAAAGGGGTCACATGTGGAAGTACAAGAGCAGTCAACAGGAGGCCAGGGAAGAGATCAGTTACGGTCAGTCTGAGCAGTCATCAGGAGGAGCGCCACGCCAACCAGTAAGAACTACTACGAGAGATCAACCCAGATCAGCTACCAGCTTATGAACTATACCACAAAGTAGCTGTCCCAAAATCATACGTTCCTATTGAAATAAATCACGTAAATCTATTTCTGCTGTTGTCGTATTTCTTTCTTGCAACCATACGCTTGTCTATAACAAGTATTTTAGGGATATTAGTACAATTCAGTCATTGCTATTTCTACTAAAACAAAATTAGTACTATAGAGGTGCTTATTTCCTGCAAAGATGGAAAAACAGAATGGCCTACTTAAAACAGGAATCGTGATTTTGAAATGGAAATTTTTTTCTAACAGATTTGCCAAGATTCATTTTTATTTCTATGTTTGCCTTTCTTAATTAACACTTCTGATATCAAAGGATAAAAGTTGGTAATGTTTTAATACATTCCCTCTTACCCACAGTTTACATTATTTAGGAGCCAAGTTTTACAAAATTGGTTTGATTTAATGAAAAAAAGTTGGTGATAGCAGAAGAAAAATGTCCTTTCGTTTTATCCTTTATTTTTTTCCCCTATCACACATGGTGACAGGTGGAGACAGTTTGTCATTTCAGAAAGCCAAATGAGAATGTAGCTTTTTGTATCTAGACGACTTTGTGGTGCTACTTTTCTCTAGGTTTTTTTCACTTAATTCTTATTTAGGATTGTAGAATTCTTTGCAAGGGTTTACTTGGAAACTCAACAAGTTAGATTAAGGACTGAAGTATGAAGTACAAAACCCTGTCAAGCTGAAGCAACTTATCTAAACTTCTCGTATAGAGGGCAAAGGTTTGAAATAAAGTAAAAAGGCTAAACAGGGAAGAACACTGGAAAATCAGATTTCTGAAGGAACAAAAATATGTGCTAAGGTATGATGACATCCACAGTAGGACCAGCACAGAAATAAGGACATGAAGAAAAATGACATTGAAATGTCAAGCTTGTTCAGCAGCGGTGTCAAGTAGAATGGTAATAACATTATGCTTAAGTCTCCCAGTTCTACATTGTCTCATCAGACAATAGCTTATAGGATGAGATTGTTGGCTGTTAATTTGCTTCCATAGTAATTGTGAGTTCATTCCTTGTGCCACGTAATACAGACTCAGTAGAAAGAGGGCTAGAAATACTAAAATAAGACAAGACAAAATTTCTCTATGTATGGACAGTGGAATGAAAACAATCTACTGGTGAAGACTAAATAAATTCCTTGAAGCTTACTCAGATTGCAGATACCTAAAAAAAAAAAAAAAAAAAAAAAAAAATGGAAAAAGAAAAAGGTTCAATGAACAACATATTTTGATAATAAGGACAAAAATTAGGACTTTTATCTAAAACTAAAAATAATGTACATAATAACTCCACATTCTAGAAATTCAGGCAGAAATGGTCTCCCATTTAAAAAAAAGTGAATCTTGCTATCTGAAATATACTATTAACTCTTTATGAAATATCCCAAGTACATGATGTTTTTTGTATATTTTAATTCTTTTCAGATCAGCACAACTTGTTTATGCAAAAGCAAGGCTGAAGCAGTGTCAGGCAGTAAGGCAATAGGAATATTAGGCTTAAAGCTCCCACATTCTGAATTTTTCCACTGGACAATAGCTTAGCATATGAAATTGTATCAGTTCTATAGTAATTGTACGTTCACTCATTAAACCAGGCGATACAGACTCAGACTCAGTGGAAACAAGGTCAGAAATACTAAAAAGAGTACAAGACATCTCTAGATATTTCACAGTAGAATGACAACAATCTACTTGTAAACTCCCTCAAGTATACCCAGATCAAAGACAGCTGAAGAAGGTTGGAGAGTGCAAGGGATGAAACAATGTAACAACAAAGTTTAGAGCTTTTGTACAAAAATGTAAATAACAATTGCTCCTCATCTCAAAAATTCTGACAGGTTTTCAGGTGATAAGAAGGACAAGAATTGTTGTACAAATGTAAATAATTCCAGAAAATTCCTATTGCTTCCTATTTAAAATACTAAGATTTGAATTTCATAAAGAAATTTTTACCATTTACCATGGATTTTTCCAAATATATTTTATTGTTATTATATAGACATTATTATATTTATTATTTTTATTTTATTATATTTCACGCTTTTACTCTTTTCAGAATATCATAATGTCTTTATAAAAAAAAAAAAACTTCTGATTTTACAGTTATGTGCCATGCATGACACATGCTTAGGCAATCATATGTCTTTCGATAGATGACTGACAAGGCAGATTTTTTCCTGCAGCAGGTTGACATTTCTTTCTGCAGTAGACCAGTTACCATCCAAGGCTACACAACCCAGTCTGTCCTGCTATTTACCAATAGCTAGGGGGAGAAGAAGAGGATTCATACCTTTCCCAAGGGTATTAACACGTGAGTGAGTGCAATGGATTCGACGGAAATTCGAAATTGGCTCTCCGATTCCTCAATCTAAGCTGCTATCCATTACTTCACTGTACCTCTTAGAGGCATCCAGAAATCTAATTAAAATATCTTACACATTGCAGCACCAATTTTGTGATGTCATGCCTGTATCGAAATTTTCCATTAGTTGTATACTGTGTATACTTTTAGTAAAGAAGCTATGTTAAGCCAGGGGAGCTTATGTTCTTAAAAAAAAGAAAAAATAATGGTCAAGTAAAATTATAAAGCAAAGCACACTTTCATATGTCCTAAACTGCATAAATTTATTAAAAAAATATATATAAGAAAACAAAATATAGGGTGGAAAGGATTGACCAAGTAAAAGCATAAAGGTGTGTAAACAAACATTTGCACTATAATACAAATATGAGTATATTTGAATATGCATCTGTAGATATGAGCCCCTGGAAAACACAGATAGACAACCTTTACAAGAATTTAGTTTCACTCCAGGATGTGATTGCATATTTTTGTAAATATTTTTTTTAATATTTTACAAATCAGTCAGTTATGTGCCATGCATGATACACGCTTAGGCGATTATGTATCTTTCAATACATCACTGACAAGGCAGATTTTTTCCCCTCACAGTAGGGTGCCATCTGCGGTAGACCAGTTGCCATCCTAGACTATAGAACCCTGTCTGTCCTGCTATTTACCCATAGCTGGAGGGAGAAGAAGAGGATTTGTACTTTTTCTAAGTGTATAAGCATGTAAGTGAATGTAATGGATTAGACTGGAATTCGAACTCGGCCCTCTGATTCCTCAATCTGAGCCGCTATCCATTACTCCACTGTGCCTCCTAGATCTTCAATAACATAATGATACAGTTTTCTCCCCACTATGAGTTTGAATAAATTTTTAAGTTGAACTGTTTTCTCTGGTATATAACCTCATGCATGCTTATAAATTTCCACTTTCTGAAAATCCATCACCACAGTCTTCCAAATGATATGGTTTATCTCTAGTATGTTTTTGCATATGCCGTTTTAAAGTTGAAATGCTTGAAAACAATGAGCTACATACTTGACAAGAATAAGGTTTTTCTCCTGTATGTGATCTCATGTGTACTTTTAAGCTTCCATTTTGTGAAAATGCAGCACCACATTCTGAACAAGTATATGGCTTCTCTCCAGTATGTTGTCGTATATGCAGTTTTAAATTTGCACGTTGTGAAAACAATGATCCACATACCTGACAAGAATATGGTTTTTCTCCAGTATGTGATCTCATGTGCACTTTTAAGTTTCCACTTGCTGAAAATGCAGCACCACACTTTTCACAGGAATATGGTTTCTCTCCAGTATGCGTTCGCATGTGCCGCTTTAAACGTTGACTGTCTGGAAATGCTGATCCACATACCTGGCAAGAATATGGTTTTTCTCCAGTATGCGATCTCATGTGTACTTTTAAATTGCCATTATGTGAAAATAAAGCTCCACAAACTTCACAGGAATATGGTTTCTCACCACTGTGTACATACATATGTGCTTTTAAAGTCGAACTTTGTGAAAATGATGCTCCACATGTTTCACAAGAATATGATTTTTTATGATATAACCTCATATGTACTTTTAAAGACCGACTTAGGGGAAATGCAGCACCACAAGCTTCACAAGTATATTTATCCTGGGAATAAGTTTGCATATGTTGTTTTAATTTTGATCTATGGAAAAATGATGATCCACATGTTTGATAAGAATGTGGTCTTTCTCCATTATGTGATTTCAGGTGTACATTTAAATTTCCAATTTGTGAAAATGAAGCACCACACACTTCACAAGTATATGGCCTCTCTCCAGTATGTTGTCGCATATGTTGATTCAAATTTGCACGTTGTGAAAATGATAATCCACATGCCTGACAAGAATATGGTTTCTCTCCAGTATGTGATCTAATGTGCACTTTTAAGTTTCCACTTTCTGAAAATGCAGCACCACACTCTTCACAAGAATATGGTTTCTCTCCAGTATGCGTTCGCATATGTCGTTTTAAACGTGGACTGTCTGGAAATGCTAATCCACATATCTGGCAAGAATATGGCTTTTCTCCAGTATGCGACCTCATGTGTACTTTTAAATTTCCATTTTGTGAAAATGCAGCGCCACAAATTTCACAGGAATATGGTTTCTCACCACTGTGAATATACATATGTCCCTTTAAAGTTGAACTTTGTGAAAATGATGCTCCACATGTTTCACAAGAATATAGTTTCTTTCTAGGACATGATCTTGCATGTACCATTAAAGACTGACTTACTGGAAATTCAACACCGCAAACATCACACACATGTCGTTTTTCTCCAATTTGTGTTTGCATGTTTCTTTAAATTTGACTCGTGAAAAAGCAGATCAAAAAATTTTATAAATAAATGTATTTGTCCTGTGTGTTTGTCTTTTGAAAAAAAAAAAAAAAAAATAGTTCACATATTTTTCACATACATTTTTCATGTTCCACTTTTCATAAAATATGTTCCATAAACACCAGAAGGATATAATGTCTTCTCACTGTTTAAATGTATTTTTAAGTGTGAGCTATGTGAAAATCATGATCCACATGTTTGAGAGAAATGTAATTGTTTATAGTCTGTAACAATATATACTATGTAAATGCATAAATTCCACATTGATTTCTCTTTAATGTATGTCTGATTATATTTAGTTTAATATCAATGGGCAAATTTACAGACAATATTAGAATATAAATTGAGAATTTCCCTGTTTTTGATCACATTTAATTTTTGAAAGTTGAATGTTTTTAACCTGAGGATTATAGAAGACATTAAAATGTCTCATTGCATATTACCTCTGTTTTAAAAACTGAATATGCAGAAATTTCAAATTCACAAAAACTTAAAGGAATGGCTGTTCTCCATTTTGAAGTGTCAATTGAATTTTTGCTATGATTTGTTATGTACAATGCTTGTCCATAGATTCTATATGGATGTTTTTATTTTCTCTCTGTATATAATCTGTTTAACACAAAAGGATAGATTAACAGATAACATTATAATATAGGAATTGAGCAGTGTTTTTTATAACGTTTTATGTGACAGTGATCATGAAATGCAAACCTACCTGAGTGAAATAGCTTTACAATGTGTATTTTGTCTTCTTAGAATGAGAAAAGTTCACATTCATAAGTATATGATACCCCCTCCAGTGTGTATTCTTGCATGACATTCTAAATCTGAACTATTTGAAAACACAGACCCAAGGTAGTTGAAGAGATTTTATTTAGTGAATGGCTTCATTTGTTGTCTAATTCGGTATTTTGTCATGTCTTTTGTCATGAGAACATTGTTCAAATGAAGATCCATAATTCAAAATCCTTTCAGAGAAACCTGTGAATAAAGCGAAAACAAAATGAAAGAAAAACACAAAAGATTTATTTTTATAAATTTCTTATATATTATTTTATATGCTTTTATTAAACTTAATATAATGAATAATTTTATTTTTTTTACTGACTGTACATGAGATATGAGTAATATCATAATAATCCTCCAATATTGAATAGTAGTCAGTTAACAGCAGATAGAATTATTTCTATTTTGTATACCCATATATCCATACAAAAATAATCTAATAGTTACTAAAAGGAAAAAATAAAATGCTTTTAAAAATTGACATTGATTAAACTTTGCTTTTATATCTTCAGAACAAACAGAAATGGAATTAATTTAAAAATTGCACCGAAAAATTATAATTTAAAAAATAAAATTAAGTACAGACCTCCACAAAAAATGCAATACCTAAGATTTAAAATGAATTTTTACAAATGAAAAATTTTTTGTGAAGCTTTCATTTTAATTTTAACCTAATGGACTAAATTTAATATTTCCAATAAGCAAAATACTTTGCTGCATTTCAAAAACTAATTTAAATTGAGTGGAAAGAATTTTTTTGATAAAATAATTGATTAAAGCTCTTTTTTAGTCATTTTTCATTGCAGTGTACTTCTCTTTATTAAAAAATCTTCCAAAAATAAAATATACTTTTCTGAAACTTTGAGGAATATTAATTTTTTTTTTTTTTACAGTAAGGTTTACTAAGTACAAGGACTGGGGGTCACTTGAGGTTGAGGGTTATGTTAAGTAGTAGTTTATATGCATAAGAGCGGGGAAGATAATAATTGACTTTAGACTTGAATGTTAAGAGTGTAGTGAATGGGGAAAATATCATCTTCAGAGTCTGTTCCACAGAGCAGTGGTTTGTGGGAAGAAGCTGTTTGAGTGAAATGTGGGTGGTTTTCTATGTAAAAGAGACATCATAAACTAACTTCTGGTGAGAGCTATACCATTTTCCCTCTCAAATATGTTGTCCAAAGACACAAATATAGTTTATGCAATGATTTCTTTCATATTTTACCAATTTGTTAATAAATCTGGTAGTTTTTATAGTTGACAATTTATTCAAAAAGTTTAATAAACTTTAATCGAAAACAAGTGTCTGTCAGTGTCAGACAGTAGTTTCAATAATTTGAAAGTTCTTTTACTACACATTTATTACTATCAGTTGCTCTTGTTTTTTCTGCTTACTTCATAATTTTTGAAGGAATTTGCTTCCATGGGTCAGAGAAGAAATGAACGTCTTCCTGGTTGTAGTTTAAGATGTCTTCTACTTGAGTGTATAATTTCAAGAATATTGATAAAGATTGGTCACTTTGATTTTGTGAAACAAAGTAACATGTAAAATTTAATCTCAAAAAAAGAAGAAAAAAAATCATATTTCACATTTTCAGCTATTCGAAGCAAAGTACCGTTTTACACTTGCCAACTTCCACATGTTTGGGGAAGATTTCTCCTTCAAGCAGCTTAACTTTGCTAGGATCAGAAATAATTCTGGGTCGATATTCTTAAGGACAACCACTAAAATTTTGCCTGGGCCAGAGGCTTTTAATAAGTCTAGAGACTTCTCTTACTGAAATGAGTATATTACTGAGATTGTGCCATTGAGATGTGGGAAGTTTGTCATCTAATGTTGAGTTTGAGGCAAAGACTCAGATGAATAGCTTTACTTTGTCCATTTAGGAGGATATGACCTTGAGGCCATTTATAATAGTGGGCATAGCCATTTTGCCTCTGTTCATAATTTGGTTGTGATCTTCCAGAATTTATGAGATCCAATTTGTTTCTTTTCAACCTTGTGCATAGCTGCACTTTGCATTTACCAGAAATCTCTTAAAGCAATTGCAAGCAGTTCTGAAAATAGTGTGGACTAGACTACACTGCTTCTTGCAATATGCTTCCAGTGAGCTATGGCTGCAGTGCATTCAGGGGTAAACTAGGGTTGACTGTTTGGGTTTTGCTGGAATTTTTTTTTTTGATGGTGAGGATGGGTATAAAACACTCCATTCCATAAAAGAATCAATTTGGAGATTAAGGCAGCAGTTTTGGAGGCAGCATGTTTGAAGAAGGTTGGGAGAGGAGCTTTCGTCATATAGGACTGAAAGCTGTCCCAGTCTGCCTTTGCAGAGCAAAAAACTGTTCTGTGTAACAGTAAATCAGAGATCTCATTGGTTTGGAATCAATCTGGACACTGACTAGGGAATGGTCTGACATGCCAATGGGGGGGGGGTGGCAGGGGACTTTTGCTAAGCCTTTTTTAGGGCAGGATGCTAGAAAAAGGTTGAGGAAGTTCAGCTGCTGTGCCATCACATCTGGGACTTGGGTGGGCTCTTCAATGAACTGGGTTAGTTCATATGTGATGGAGAAGTCTCTGCAATATCTGCTTTTCTCATTGGTTTTGTTAGAGTGGACACACCAATCTTTAAGGTGAACATTGAAGTCACCACATGTGTGAAAGCTGAGAGAAATTCAGTGAGGATATTTTCAATCTACTCTGATATTCAATCGAAGATTACCATACTTCATCCTGAAGACAATTCAGAGATAAAATGAATGTTGTTCTATGGATAAGTACCACGTGGAAGCATATATATGGGAGATCAGGGTCCTCATTTTTTGTGTACCTGTCATAGGGAAACCCATTAGCACAGAGTCTGTGACTGTAGTGAATTAGGTGGTTGCAATTTGTCAATGGGTGAGTAGCCTGGGATTGAGCTCCTGCAATGGGATTGAGGCAGTGATATCCATTTCAGACAAGAACAGGAGGTCAGGTTTAGACTGAAGATGAAGTTCCACTTCTGGAAAGTAGGAACATAGATGCCTTACATTGATGTAAGAGATGGGATCTATTTTTTCTTTTTTTCTTTGAGGTTGCCAGTTTTATTCATTTTCAGTTTGATCACTTTCATATTTGTTTTGCTTGGTTTGGTGGAAAACTAGCAGGCAGTGAAACAGACACGCATTGGGGATGCATGCATAAATTACCTGGGTTAACTCACCTGGTGATACTGTCGTAACAGTACCCATCATCATGGCATTGATTTAACGGATTTAAAGTATAATTAATCTGATTTAAAACAAATATTATTTATTTAAGTTTAAAATACCACAGGAATGCATTTTTTAAACTAGACAGTAGCTGTCGTTTTTAACACAACAGTAGCTGCATTGACATTTGACAAGGTAATGACAGATCTAATGTTGTTCTATGGAAATTTTTACCTGTAATACATAATTGAAGAAAATGCTGTTTTTATATAATTTTAAATACTCAGTAGTCTTAAAAATTTAGGAAAATATTCTCTATAATCTAATGTTTTATTGAATTTTAGAAATTTTGGCTTTAAATTTTCCGTAGTTATTGCTCTTATTGTCTGATAATGGTCACCCGTACTTACAAAAATCAGTATGTTTATACACTAATAAAAAAAATTCAAAATTATTTTTAAAATATTGGTGTTTGATAATCTGTTTTCTTTTCCATTTATAATTAGTATTAGGTTGGTGAAAAAATAATGTCGTTTTCTCACATATGTTACTATGTGAGAAAACGACATTATTTTTGCACCAATATAATAATATAGTTTTTATTTAATAATAAGATCATCTAAAAGGCTGAAATTAATACAGAATGATGTTTAAAAGATTTAAAACTTGATAAATTTTTCTAATTAAAAAAATGTAAACAATTTTTGTAAAAAATCATTACTCATGAAAATTTTTTTTCTTAACACCATTGAAGTGTCCATAATAAAAAAACAAACAATTAAAAGCTTTTCTAATTAAATAATGTCAGAGCTTTATTGCAAATGGTGTTTCTTTTGACAAAAACAAATCAATATTTTAAACTCTCTAAAGAGCCTCCTGTAATAGTTTGAATGTCTTCAATTCAAACTGTACAATTTTTATTTTACAAATGTATCAGCAAACAAAAAACAAACAAGAGAAACAACACAAAAAACCTTTTTATAAGAACAATAAAGTGTATGATTTTTATATAGTAAGAGTTGTAATTAATAGCAGGAATTATTTACCTATAAATGGAAATTCTTAAAAATATTTTCTCTTAAAAGGCTTTATCTGAACTCACAGAAAAGATTTCAGTTCATGAAATCAAGTTCAGTCTCAATGAAAGAATTGTTCAAAGTTGCTTTTTGTTTGGAAAACTGAATGTTCTTTGATTAGAATTCTTGTTGTCTCGATAAAAATCATATATGTAAAAACTGAAGTGTAATCATTGGTGGGTGAGTGAATTTGAAGTTTGGGATTATGTTAGGAAATCTAACTTAGAAACTTGAAAGATTTGTTTGGCGAACTGTTTGATGTCGCAAAGCTCACTGTTAGAAGTTGAATAGTTTCTGTTGCTTGTAATTGAAGAAGTGAATGAGTTGAGTTAAGACTTCTTCACAGCTACATCTTGTATGTGTGAGAGAAGGCAAAAAAGGAAGAGTTGGAAATGTCGTTTGCCAGTTATAATGTTGTATGTCACGTGATAGGCTCGAAACACATAGACAGATTTTTGGTGGTAAATTAATTTTAACCATGTGGATGTAGATGAAAGCATGATATTGGTATTAATTGACCAATCAGGAGTCAGAGAAATATCAATGCTCTCTGATACACTTTTTTTTTTCTTTTTTTTTATAGATTTTGTTACACAGGAAATGTATTGAAATCTTTTTTAACCAATGGAATTAGTTAGGTCACAAATAAAATATTATTAAATTGAAGCAGAACATTAAAAGCCCCGCTTTTAACTAATATAAATATGAAAAGTGAAAAGCATGAAATTTTAATTTCTCGAAACTTCATAAAATTAAAGTGGGATTAACAAGTTTAAAAAAAATAAAAAGAAAGAAATTTAAAAAATAATTTCATTCATTTATGATTACATCTTGAAAATTCTATTAAAATCTGGCAATTATTTGATTTTTGCAAGAAAAAAATTGTGCTTCTTACCGCAAAAAAGACGTTAAATTTTACCAGATGACGTAAAAAAAAAACAAGATTTTTTTAACCAAAATTTTCGAATGTGCTATAAAGATTTTTAAACTTAAAATAATAAAAAACTAAAAAAAACATTTTGACTATAAAACTTTGTTTTTATCAAATTGGGGCATTTTTCATCATGGTATACTTTTTTCTTTCTTTCTTTTTTTTTAAAAAAAAGAAAAGAAAAGATTTTTGGTTTGGCGGTACCTAAATGAAGTTTAGATTTTATGATGATCTGTCGACTCTGAAAGTTAATGTTTCATTATGCAAGCACTAATAATTCTGAAACAAAAACAAATATTTTTTGAGTTGTTCTTTTATCGATATTTTGGGGGGTAAAATAAACAGAATTCAGATGTTCACACTCGATATTGCATAATTTTTTTTACTGAAATAATATCTCCAGGGATTTCTTTTATTAACTTTAAAAAATTTGGACGAACACCGACACACACACAGTAACGAAAAGTTTAAAACATACACTCCGCAATTTTTTTTAATAACCTAAAATATTCATTCATTAATGAATAAGTCCTGAAAATTTCATTTGAATCGGATAAATTCCTCATATTTGGCAAACATTTTAAAACGGAGTATCAATTTCTTGCGAACACGAAACAAAAGAAAGTATCCATTTTTGGTGGTACCTAAATGGGAAATGCCATCCCCTAAAAACACAGACCTGTCTTTAAAAAATGCCCTTCTGCTATTTTAAACTAAAAAAAAGTAAGTAATATTTGTTTAAAATTCAGATTAATTAAAGAAATTTGGAAAGAATTATTACAAAAAACAATATTTATCGACTTTAGAACACTAACACGAAATAGTTTTGAATTTTGATTTTTGATGAATAAAAAAAGAACATTCTCAACAACAATCAAAAAAAAAAGAAAAAGGTCATTTTATTAGTAATTTAAATTAGTGTATTTTTCGTGATCCATTTTAAAGAGAACTAATATTTAAAAAAAAAAATCAACTATTTATCGGAATTTAATAAAAAATGAAAATCATTTTGCATTTGCAAGAGGTTGCATTGTTAATTTCGGAGATTTTTTTTACATCCCACCGACCTCATCGTAAAAATTATTTTGAAAAGCTTTTTTTTTTCAGTCTGTCGAGACAAGATAAAATCTGAAAACAAACCAACAATACTTACTTATCTCTCATGTAGGATTTTTGTCCCTTTCAATTAACATAACACAATGTAAGTTATTAATGGCTAAAATCGAAGAAGTCTAAAAAATCCATTCGCAATTCCAAATAAAGAGAAAGCGCTGATTAAGAAAGACAAGGGAGATAATCAATATTTTTATCTTTATAAAAATAAAGTTTGTTTTCTCTTTTTATTTTTATTAAATAGTTTTCATTTCACATAAAAAAAGAAAATAAATTATTTGAAATATAACTAATTGAATTTGCTGTTACAGAACTAATTCTACAAAATTTGAATAGTTTTTTTTGGGGGTTTTTTTTTTTCAGATTTTTCCCTCCAAGTAAAAAACAAAATTAAAGTTACGTGTAATTGAAACAAATTTCAAAAAGAAAGCCAAGAAATAGTGTTTGCACAAAATTTTCGCCAAAAAAAATGTCACCAAATCGCAAATATTCAGTGGAACAAAAAAAAAACGATTTTTCGGAGGGTAAATTAAAAATTTACTTTCTTCGTGTCAAAAAAGGTTTTTTTTTACACAATTTTCCATATTTTTACACCCATTTTCTTACCTTCAAAAAGATAAAACAGGAAGCCTGAAAAGAGCTTCATTTATTTACGAATAATTTTTTTAGGGATATCGAAATAGGAGCAGTGAAACTATCATCTCCCAATATTTCCACTATGTTTCTTACAGTCAGTATACAATTAATAATTGTCAATTATTCATCTATTAAGGGGGAATAAGTGCTAGAAATATATTTCAAATGTGATAATTCCCTGTTTTCTTTTCATATATTTAAAAACGGTAACGTTTTGGTTAGGTTCACCACCAAAAATGGATACGTAAAAACTCACTGTTTTTAAAATATTTGCCAAAAATTAAGAAATTAGCCGAGTCAAACGGAATTTTCGTGACTTATTTATTAATGAATTAACATTTTACTGAATCGTTTATTTTATTAAAAAAAAAAAAAAAATTTGAGGAAATATTTTTTGGGGGTAATTTGCTTTTTAAGCCCCGCGCTAAATATGTAATAAAAAATTGTTGAATAGTTATAATTTGGTGTACATTTACAATAAATACATGCTTAATTTGAAAATAACAAATAAATTCTACCGTTGTGGAGTTATCAACAATACAAGTTCGAACTCATTCGCAACGAGGCCTTAGTTGCGCAGTAATTCAGTCAGGTAAGAACCGTAAAAAGACCGTTAACAATGTAATCATTTTTCAAATATTCCTCCGCGCCTCCTTCAGGAATTGTAGCGCAATCATGAGGACCTTGTGTCACATTTTCTTACGGCGTAGGCGTGCGGATAAAAATACCTACTTTACGACTATGAGAAAGCAATGAGTAAAACTAAAACATTATAGTAAGATAAAATTTTCTTCTTTTAAATAAATTAATTCTTCCTTAGCCGACCTCGTTTTTTAATGTAGTTGCGTATTGATATCTAACCGGTGTTAGAAATCAGCGTTTAACTCGGATAAAAAGCCATATTTTTGAGTTTTGAATGGTTTTTAATTTTGTGTCTTAGACGTTCAACTGTGTTTTTATTTACAGGTAGGAAGAATTCTTTTTCTTTCCATGATATTTTTTTAGTAATTTTTCTTTATTTTGGTAGAGTTTTAAAATAGACACTGCGATTGGAAATAATCATTTTTCTCTATTGAGGAATACAAAAAAGACAAAAAAAAACCCCAAAAAAACAAACACCTCATACGCCTTATCTCCAAACAACTGCGAAATAGCATTTACAAATTTTAAATCATTTTTCAAAACATTTATCATATTTTACCATCGATTTAAACACATATACAATTAAGAATTAAAAAATATTTTTAGAATTTAAAAAAATCACGTGGTAAGATAAAGCATTTCTTTTTTTTTTTTCTTTTACTTCGATAGGGCGATCAATTTTTACAACATAGCGAACTGTATCGCAATTAACCCCGAAAAAATTACTAAAAAATAAAAAAAATATGTTCCTAATTTGGAGTATTTAATTTTAATATTAACGTGGTAAAAAAAAAAAAAAAAACATATTTAATATTAATAATGAAAACATCCTCTCGTTTTTCCTCCTAATCATAAAGATTGACGATAAAAAAAACTGTTTTAGGCATTTTTCATTATGTGCATTTTTTAGCGAATCTTCAGAGGCACCTATATGAATCCAGGTAAAAAAAAAACAAAAACACTGGAATATGTTAGCTCATTTTAGGATCAAAGTGTAGTATCTGTGCTTTGTGATCATGCGGGCTGGCTTCTGTCGAACTCCCTAATGCAGGGAGGAACTCGGAGGAAGCATTGCCGAAGGGCAAGGTTTCCTTCGGGGAGGTAGACAGGACCTGAACCCGTCTAGGCGGGTTCAAAGGTCATATTTTTGGCCGAGCCTACGGGCTCGCGGGCAACCCACATTAAACCGGCCTTGTGCCACATTTAATCCTCGTGGGTGGGTTTAATAAATACTAGCTCACAGCGGATAAAAATTCAGCAGGCAAAAACCTCCTGGAGAAAATCTCAGCCTCTATTCCAAAAAAAAGTACATAAAATGCCAGTCTCATAAATAAATTGAAAATTCAAGCAACTTCAACAAATCTTATTGTCAAATTGACACTTTTTGTTTGGCACATGTAGTGACTGCAACGTTGTAAGAAAACGGATTTTTTTTTTTAATCAGATTTTTATCTTTGTGGTTTCTTTACGTTTTGAGTTGATTTAAAAAACAAAAAACAAAACAAACTATTAACTGTCTTTAAATAAAAACGGTTCTTATGCGACTCCCTAATTATAAAATTAGATAACAACACAGATTCACTAACAAATGAGCATATGATGAAAAATTAAAAATGACCCAAACTAAAACTTAATAATAAAAACAAAGTTTTATCGTCAAAATAAATATTATCGTTACAATTACATTAAGAAAAAAGACCAAAAGGATTGTTTGATTACTAATTATTATTTTTTTTTTTTATCCTTCTTAGAACATTCGAAATTTTTGGTTGTATCAGGTTCAGTCAATCAGTTATATGTGCCATGCGTGATATATGCTTAGCCGATCATGTATCTTTCGATACATAACTGACGAGGAAGATTTTTTCCCATAGTAGGTTGCCTGTTCTTTCTGCGGTAGACCAGTTGCCATCCAAGGTCTGTCATTTTGTCAACACTTAGTCAAAACATCTACATCTGTTAAAAAAAATGAATTTCTGCAATCTTTCAAAAATAAAATCTACTTTTCTGAAACTTTATTTGAGGAAAATTAGTGGATTTAAAGTTTAATTAATCTGATTTGAAACAAATATTGCTTTTAGGAAATTCTGTGTGTCCCAACTTAAGTTTCTTGATAAATTTTTGTGCTGAACTGCAGGACTACAAACTACATTTTTGTTTTTTTACAGTCATCCCAAAAAACAATTATAATCATGCTAAGCTAAATCTATCAAATTGACAGAACAACTTTGATTTTTAAATTAAAATAATAAATTAACAAAAACAGTATTTACACGTAATAGCAGTTCAATTAAGAAACGTTAGTTTTTGAGATTTATGACAGGAAAAACTTTTTTTAAATTGACAGAACAAAAATTTTTGTTTTTTAATTAATACAGAAATAGTTCAATTAAAAAGCTATGTTTTTTGAGAATTATGACAATGGTTTTTATATTGACAGAACAAATATTTTTTTTTTCATTTGATTCAATACATTTCAGACTATGATCAGTATGTACACTTAATCACAGTTTAATTAAAAACAACTATATTTTTTAAGAATTATAACAAAAAAAGAATTATTTTTAAATTTACAGAACAAAAGTTTGCTTTTTTTAAATACAAAAATTAAAATGGAAAAATGACCAAGATAGTGTCTTGTAAGGTGACATTGATGTCTGTTTCATATAACCCACACATCCTCCACTCAGTAAAAGAAGGAAAGAGTAGATGAAAGAAATAGTGAAAAGTATTTGAAAGAATAATATCAAATGATTAATGAGGTGTTTATTATTTATTATGCAGATGGGAAAGTTACTTTGTCCTTTAAGATTCTGTGCATCAGAACACACATCTCTCAGCATCTTACTTTGGGGAATGCGGAACATGGACCTATTATCATCTTTAGGTGGTAGGGTGTGTGTGTGTATATATATATATATATATATATATATATATATATATATATATATATATATATCATACATGTAATTAAGGTAATTGCACTATGAGGGACAAATCTTAAATTTTGTTCAAGATAATTATAAAATACTTTATTTTATAGAAGATGAAATTGAGAAAGACTATGCACAGTATTACTTAGGAGCAAATTATTTAAGTAAGGATTTTTAAAAAAAATTAATTAATATAGTTTAATGATTTCTCATGTCTGTAAGCCACTGAAATATTTTGTACTTGTCTTCCATGGAAATCTTTTTTTTTTCTGATTACACCAATATTTCACTTGTGTATCAACTATAAGGTTTTCTATGTTGAAGATAAAATAGTTTTCTTTCTAAATTTATTTCCAAGCAAAAGTTTTATTTCTTTAAATATCATAATTATTATTTTCATCAAAATTATTTTGTTACTAGAGACCAAAAAATAGTAAATACATTTTTTTATATTCTTTATAATTAACATTTTATCGGATAGAATATGTTCCAGAATTAACTTTTTAAATATAATATAATGATAATAAACTGTTAAAATAATATATATGTGAAATAGAGCTGAACATCAGAGATTGTACCAACTTACCTATATATTTATATAAAAATATAAAACCTTTATATTTATATAAAAAAACAGATACTTGTATCCATTAAATATAATTTTGGATTATAAATAAAATCAATTAATTTGAAATTTCTTTGTTTGCATTGCAGACATGAAAATGAAAATGTCAGATTTTGGCTGGTCCTGGCAAGAGATGTCCATTTCCTAAAAAGGGGTTAATCGAACTACATAAGGGGGATGCATGTTCGAACCCTGCCAAAAGGCATATAATTTTTATTGAAGATTCCCAAATATCCAGGCCAGCCAATGTCAATTACAGAGTATAAAAAACAGATGTTTACTCTGTCTTTTATTATATATATATATATATATATATATATATATATATATAGGTTGGTGCAAAAATAATATCGTTTTCTCACATATGTTACTATGTGAGAAAACGACATTATTTTTGCACCAAACCTAATATATATATAATATATATATATATATGCACATACATACATATGATTTGGAATCCCTGACATCAGTACTGCCTGTCATGACTGTTTTTGAGAGAGAAAAATTTTCTTCTTGGTCCCTGACTAGTTTTTGTTTCAGTGGAAGATGGATTTGAAAGAAGCTCTGGAAATGATACTCTCTAGAGCATTTTATTTTAACCATTTAATAAATTAAAATGATATTTCAGGTGACCTGTTTTCTACTAAGTCTTAATTTATCAGTAAGTGATTTCATTAAAATTGAAGATTTACTGATGAAACTTTTTATTATATTGAATCTGTAGTGTTCATCCAAAGTCGAGTATTCTTGTCTGCCCAAGTGGCACAGTATTTATATTCTTTCCTCATCACTGGTTTTCTACTGATGACCACTTTTAGTTCATCCCACCTTTCCCATGGGGCTCTCTACTCTACATGCGCCCCTCCTATAACTACATGGCATAAGAATTGTGGTCACTTGTCAGAATGGGTCAGAGTAATTGTGTGCCGGTCCCCGCATGTGTGGGAATAATGACCTAGATGGTCGTGGCATCCTTGTTCTGTGTCACAGATCAGGACTTGCAGGCAGTTGCACGATTGGGGGTTGGTTTTCATCCACTTCCATTTCTGTATAGTCCTCCACCCACTCATCGCTGTCTGTCTCATCTACTTCCATGCTTTCCAGTGTGTTGTATGGAGGTTCCACATTGGTAAGTATTAGCCTTTGTTGGGGTGGCTGTGGTGTTGAATAGTCTGGTGTTTCCATGTCCAGTACTATTTTTTGAAGGAATGATTGTGCAGTGTAATTCAGTTGCTGCCACCTATGCACATCTGGTATTGTCTGTTGCTCAGTGTTTCTATCCACTCTTCCTGTCTTCATCTATTGCTATGAATATGGTTCATCTTGGTTTTGCACTTGCACTGATTTGATAACCTGGAGCTCTTGGAGAGGATGACTGTGATTGTTGTACTGCTTCTGGTTTAGTCGGTACCTTTTTAACCATCGCCATTTCCCTCAATTCCTTGATCGCCATCCAACGCCGGTACTTCTTGTCAAATATGGAGAGGTGATCTTATTGTGTGGCTATATAGTATCTTAGTTGGTGACATGCCAACATGGCTGGAAGGAATTGTACACCTGGGAGTCGAACGGTGGCCCACCATTCGAAGATATCTCTTCCAGTCTGCCGTATGTGCAAAACCAATCTTGCAAGGCCTCGCATAACTCTTTAGCCTTCCCTTATGGTAGGGAGGCACTTTCCACCCAGCCAGTATACCACTCCCATGCAAGTCGAAAAGGTCTATGACTGACTTTTGGAATAGAAATTCTGGGTTTTTCAGCAGCATCAGTGGCTCTCTGGGCTGATATGGGGCAACTGTATTATATATCCTGCATTGGTTCTGTTATTTGTTGGATACTGGCATCCAAGCAAGGCCAAAACAACTGTCGTCAGGCATTCACCATAATTCCATTGATGCCTTAGTGTAGAGAGTGGAGGGACTTGAGTATTTTGGCACAAAGCTGCCTTGATATAAATATTTTGTTCTCTTTTATCGTCACACCTTCTAATCAATACAATTCATCTCCCATCTGTCATAATTGTTGAATTTTTGGTGGAAATTCTTGGCACAACTCTGGAATCCATTTTGAATGTACTCTACTAACATGACCGTGCCTTAGGCTATAGCTTTCAGTTTACGGTTGTGTTTGTATGCATATACAACTGATGTTATCATGGAACTGCCAATATGTTGGGTTGTGTTATTGGTCATTGCCCTGATGTGTTTTGGTGACACTGGATATCTGGCGGAGCTTTCCTCTAGCATGCTTAAACCAGAATTTGTACATCAGTAACTGTTCTTTGAAAGCAAACAGGGGGGATTCTTTATTTTCTCTAGGACCTGTTCTGAAAATATTTTCACCCGTAGTTAGTGATCCACTGTGGCCAGTAGTTCTAGACATCCCAACATGAACATCCTACAGGATTCCAAAGTGTACCTGAGGGAAAGGGATTTCCTTTCTATAGGAGGAGTAGCAAGATTCCACATCTGTTGTAAACTGGGATTATTTTCCAGTGGTTCTCACCACAGTTAGGACCAGATTCTGTTGGGCATTGACAGTGTTTTTGAAAAAGGAAGCACCCAATGCCAGCCTTACTAAAGCCTGTTGAGAAACATGTCTCCCTTATTCTGTCTCAAACATTATGGACCCTGTTCTCGATTGTCCATATGATATTTTGTTTCGACTCCTCAAAAAGCATTGCATCCCAGTAAAATTTCCGTTCTTTCATACGTAACAATTCTCAGATGGGGGCCATTGCTTTGGCCTGTCAGTATGCATATAATAACTGATTAACTAGTCCATACCAGGACCTGATATTTGTGGGAGTAGGGAAGTTAAGAATGGCTTCTGTCATTGTTTTGATTGGCTTTATGCCATCAGCCATTATTAAGAAGCTGCCAAACACTACTTTGTCTTTTGCAATTTAAAATTTGGCAACGCTGAAACCTATTCCATTCCTGGGTAATGTATTTTAATGTGTGCAATAATGCAGATTCTATAGACTTGTCTCGGATAAGTGTGTTGTGAGTGCAACGTGTGTTTTTCAGGGTGTATCTACTGTGATATCACTAAATCAGCAGATATACCAGTCTCCCGAGGCATGGAACTCTTGGGGTCTTCCAATGTACCCATTCCACTATGAATATGGTTGTATCTCATGCAGCTGGGGAGAGTGGTAGGCTGTGATAACTGTTTTACACATCCCAAACTATTTTCTTGGTTTGGGCTGGTACAGTGAACACTTGATTGAATGGGGACAGAATGTGGTGGGTCTCCCTCATTATCAGTGTTTAGCTTTTGAAGGTTTATTTCCTTCTGGGTGACTGTTATATAGGAATAAAGTGTTGTTGCTGACACTTGAGTTTGAACATAGATCACCAGTAAGCAAACGCAGGTGATCCCGTTACTGAATTAAGTAGACCACATGACCATAGAGGAAATGCACATATGGGAGGTATCGTGACAACTAACAATCACCATTTTTACTCTATCCTCTATTACTATACAGATATCTAAATATATAGCAGGAGCACCAGACCATATGTGGCAGCAATATTCTAAGCATGGATGAATGATAGACTTATAGATATGAAAGATAGACTCTGTAGAGAAAAATTGTCTAGCACAACACAGTGAGTCAGGTTTCTTAGTAGTTGACTTAGCAAAGGATTCAGTATAGTTTTTCCACTTCATGTTAGCCTGAGAATGTGTAATGAGTCACTCTCTTGGAGGTTAGCATCAGCCATGCTGATAGCAGGCAAAAAGGGTATCTCAGATGATTAATAGAGAGTAGTTGTGTTTTGGAGGTGTGAAAATTAACAAGCCATTCTTTACCCCAGTTAACAACAGACTGTAGGTTGTTTTTTATGTCAGCCACCATTTTGACCTTATGGAACTGATCACAGTTATTATGAAGACAGAAGTAAATGGTTATCTCATCAGAATAGATATCAAGTTGAGAGCTCATGCCATTGTGAAGGTTGTTAATGAAAATTCAAAACAAAGTAGGATCAAAGATAGAGCCCTGGGGGACACATGCATTAGTACAAAAAGAACTAGAAGAGTGGCCATTCAAGACAACTTTCAGTTCATGATTTGATAAGAAAAACTGAATCAGTTCAAAAATTTTCCCGACATTGATAAGGGCCACTAGTAGTTTACCAAAAAGAGGTGGAAGGCTAATAGGCCAATATTTGGAAGGTTCACCCGAGTTCTTAAAGACTGTAAGAACAGATAAGGATTTCCAGCAAGCAGAAAAACAAGAAACAGTGAGCAAATTTTTTTTAGAAAAAAAATTGCCATTAAATTTATTGAAAAGGAAATAACAGACAAATTTTATTGGAAAAACTTATTTATTGTTCAATTTAAGGGAGAATTTTAAAAATGCATTTGTGCACAGAAAGTTTAATGTGTGAATTATCATGTGCAAATTATTAGCTGGGAATTAAAAAAGGAAAAAAAAAAAAAAAGTAAAGTAACTGGACAGAAATTATGGTAAACTTCATTTTTTGATTAGTTAAACAAGATCTTTATTTAATAACATGTTTCATTTATTTTTTTTTATATCCCAACCACTATAATCTCTGAGATTTTTGTTGTGTTTTGCTCTTATTCAATTTAAAAAAAACAAAGAAAAACAAACATCTTCAAATTATTATCAATTTAGTATCATATTTTGAGATTATAAAAAAATTGTAAAAATGAATTTAATTTTTACAAGAAGGGGGATTCACTTTGTGATGTAAGTTTATTTTAAATGTCCCTCACACTTGGAACCCTGTATAATTTTGGTTACTTAAGACATAATGTAATTTATCAGAATCAAAAAATAGTAATTGAATTTATTTACAAATAAATATGTAAAACCAGTAAACATTAAAATTAAAGTAGGAGGTGCAGTGGAGTAATGGATAGCAGCTTGGATTGAGGAATCGGAAAGCCGAGTTCAAATTCCTTTCAAATCCATTACATTCACTTATGTGCTAGTACCCTTGGGAAAAGTATGAATCCTCTTCTTCTCACCAGCTATGGGTAAATAGCAGGAAAGACTGGGTTCTATAGCCTTGAATGGCAACTGGTCTACTGCAGAAAGTAATGGCAACCTACTGTGGGGGGGAAAAAAATGGCCTCATCAGTCATGTATCAAAAGATACATGATTGCCAAAGTAGGTATCATACGTAGCACATAACAGACTGAAACATTAAAAAGTCAAAAACATATTTCAAGATTATTGTAGTCTTTTATCATTAAAACAAATTATCTATGCTGCTTACACAGTACAATGTACAGAAAAAAACAAACAAATAAAATGATTGTATAAGAAACAAATTTAAATTTAAAAGATGATAGCCTTTTTAAAAGGATGTTTAAAAATTGTTTTCATAATCAGTTGCTTAATATATATTGTTCAGTATGACATTCATATTAAAAGATTATTTATTGAATAAACATAAATTAGAAACTAAAATAAACTTTTTTAGATAGCAAAAACTTTTGCGTTTTTTTATATTTGTTAAAAAAAAAAAAAAAAAAAAATGTGTCTATCACAAATCTTTCATGGGAAGAATAATTGCACATCAGAACAATTTTTCAATCATATAGTTCCTGGGGAAATTTTATAATATTCTATTTTGAACTTTTGACATAATTTAGCCAAGTTTGTCGTGAATGGAAGTTTAGCCACTAGTTAAAAACAGAATAAAAAAAGAACAAACTTATAAAATTGTACCAGATAGGGATAGGGAAATTCTGTTTTGATGGTCACTTTTCCATGTGGTTTTCTTCCTGGTGGGCAGATTTCTGGCATTTAGCACCATATAGATTTAAGTAATAAAAAAAAATGAGAAACTAATACATGGAAAAAAACAACACACAAGAATTGAAAAATCCAGATTTAAGTTTACAAAAACAGCACTAGTTGGAAGTGTTGCTAGCAAACTACTCATCAAAATGTTACAAAATTATTTATGGACAAATCAATCTTACATAGCTGATGATCACCATGTCAACCTGTTAGGTTATTTTAAAATGATGTAAGAATAAAATAGTTGCATGATCTAACCTGAAAAAAAGCACAACAAAAACATGACTGCAAGTTGAATGTAGCTGCACTCAATACCTTAAAAAATGGTAAAAATTAAATGTAAATTTTTATTGACTAAATTGGAAAAAATCAGTCAGACATAACCGTAAATTGTTAATTTAGTAACCTTAAATTATCCTACTATCTTAATCTCTCAATCCAGTCGTACCAGCTTTGCTCTTTCTTTTGCTTTCTTTATATGCAAAAATGAAAAAAATTCAATTTAAATCATAAAAATCAGATTTAAATAAATAATAATTTCTGATTTTTTTTTTTTTTTTTTTTTCAATCAACAACCCTATCAGATTTTGGATATTACTTATAGAATGACCTAATATCCTGTATTATTATTTAGGTATTTTAGAATATGGAAAATACCTTTTCAATCTGTTGCTATCAGATTTTATAAAATTACCTGATCATGTCTATTATTATTAGGTATTTGAGAATAGGAGAATATAAATATTTTGGATATTTGGAATGATTTGATAACTATTAAACACTTAAAAACCATCATATACAAGTAGCTTCTGCTTTTAGCATCTACAGTCTTTTTTTTTCACCACTGAAGCTCTTTCCAATTTATTTGATTTTTTTTTCACTGGATTCTAAATTGATAAACTAAAACACTGTAAAATGTTGGACATTACTTAACAGATAACCTTAACAAATCAAATCTCTTTAAATATTTTGATAGACAAAGATGCACTACAGTGGCATTAAATCTTTTAAACCAAAAACCATCTTCCTTATTTAAAGCAAATGAATGTTTTATATACAGTTTCTAGTCTTGAATATATTTTCATTAAATTCTTTAAGTATTGTTCTTAAAAAGATTTTTGAAATAAACGTCTTGTTCCTTTTTTTAATCCACCGGTTGTATTAAAAGACAATTATGGATTTTGCTATGACTTCATTGTTCTCATATCAAAAGACTTGGTAGAAAATACTAAATTAAATCACCGGATGTAGTCACTGGAAAAAAATGTATATACTTGGAATATTGTAGGTCTGTATTTTCAAATAGTTCAGACTTAAAATAGAATTCAAAGATACATACTGGAGGGTAAGTTGTTGAAAATGTGTGTATATACTGCTTTTTCTCAGAGTTTAACTTTCAAAACATACACTTGTGAAATTCTATGTTCTTGTCTGCTCTGTGGAAATGTTTCTCCATTAAAAGAATCTTCATAGACAAAGTGGAAAGAAAACAAATATGTGAAATCTATGGATGTATACATTTGCTTAAGTTCAAATGTTCACAGCTATTCATACTTAAAAAAAAAAAAAGCAATTTCTTTGCGATGATTCTGGTTGTAAATTTTCTAATTTTTGTTTTTGAATATGCATGTATGGGCACATAATTGAGGAAAGTCCTGTTCTAATATTGTCAATCTGTATTTTTTTTACTGCAGGTTCAACTTTTAAAAGCCATGTTATAGCACACACCAGAGAGGAACTATTTTCAAGTGAAATCAGAAATGTTGCTTTTCTAAGTAATTTGCATTTAGCCAGATATGTGTAACCCACCAACAAAAAACATACTATTGTGTGGTATGTTGATTGTTTTTCACATTGCTCAATTTCAAACTGACATATGCACACACATACACACTGATGAGAAACCATATCTTTCTGAAAAAGTACATGTGATATCACACTAAAGAGAAAAAAAACACCTTGAATCTGCATTTACAGTTTAAAAGATGTACACTCTCACATAGATGCAAATAATCTTTTTTTCTTTATAGATTTGATTTTTCACTTCTCACATTTAAAAAAAAAATGCAAACACACACTGGCGAGAAATCCTATCCATGTGATGCGTGTGGTGCTACATTTTCTAATGGTGGAAATTTGGAAAAACATAAAGCTACACATCGTGAAGAAAAACCATTTTGTTGTGAGGTGTGTGGATCATCTTTTTCAAAAATCTCACATTTAAAACAACATATGCAAATACACACTGGGAAGAAACTCTATGATTGTAAAATTTGCAGTGCTACATTTTCAGTCAGTCGATCTTTAAAAATGCACATGCGATCACACACTGGAGAAAAAAAATATTCTTGTGAGGTATGTAGAACCACATTTTCACATAGCTCCCCATTAAAACGGCATATGAGAATACACACTGGAGAAAAACCATATGCTTGTAAAGTTTGTGGTGTTGCATTTTCTGCAAGTGGTGCTTTAATAGTACATATGAGATCACACACTGGAGAAAAACCATATTCTTGTGAGGTATGTGGAACATCATTTTCACATAGCTGCCAATTAAAGCGGCATGTTAGAACACACACTGGGGAAAAACCGTATTCTTGTGGAGTTTGTGGTATTGCATTTTCTGTTAGTGAATTGTTAAAAGTACATACGAGATTACATACTGGAGAAAATCTATATTCTTGTGAGGCATGTGGAGCTTCATTTTCATATAGCTCCCACTTAAAACGACATATGCGAACACACACTGGTGATAAGCCATATCCCTGTGAAGTTTGTGGCGTTGCATTTTCAGTACATGGTTCTTTAAAAGCACACATGAGAATACATACTGGTGAAAAACCATATTGTTGTCAATCATGTGGATCATCATTTTCACATAGCTCCAATTTTAAGAAACATATGCGTTTACATACAGGGGAACAACCATATCCTTGTGAAGTTTGTGGTGCTTCATTTTCACATAGCTCCAATTTTAAGAAACATATGCGTTTACATACAGGTGAACAACCATATCCTTGTGAAGTTTGTGGTGCTTCATTTTCAGAAAGTTTTACTTTAAAAGTACACATGAGGTCACATACTGGAGAAAAACCATATTCTTGTGAGGCTTGTGGATCATCATTTTCTCAAAGCTCAAATTTGAAGCGACATATGCGAACACATACTAGAGAGAAACCATATACTTGTAAAGTTTGTGGTACTACATTTTCAGAAAGTGGAAATTTGCGAAAACATATGCGAGTACATACTGATGAGAAATCCTATTCTCGCCAGATTTGTGCATCTGTATTTTCGAAGAATGCATGTCTAAAGAAACATATGCAAATTCATACAAGTTAATATTATGATGGACTTATGGCCATATCATATCAAAATACCAGTTCTCATCTCTCCAATCACTCAGGTTGAGCAATGTTGAACTTGATCAGTACCTGGATGGGTATCCACTTGTGAATATCTGGTGTTGTTACCTTGGATGTGCAGATGGTGTGATGGATAATAGTTTGGAATGAGAAAACAGCTGACAAGTTACAATTCCACTCATGTCCATTTTCTTCACTTAAAATAAATACCCATGTGAAAGGTAAGAATCCATCTCTTCTCCCCTTAGCTATTGGTTAAATAGCAGGACAGATTGGGTCTTATAGCATTGGTTGATAACCAGTCGACTGCATGCCTAGAATTCCCTAGAAAATTCTTCTGCTTAGTCAAACATGAATTTTAAAATAGACTTAATTACCCTGGTGTGTCACAAATGCATCTAACAACATGCATCCGGCCAGTACAGTGGGATAATAGCATTCCTCTTCATGAATGGCAAAAGATGGTGAGATCTGGGGAAGATCTGCAGGCAGCAAATGACCTTCACAGATTATATTTTGATGTAATTTTTCGTGAATATGCATTTTAACATCTAATTAGGTCTGTTTTTTCTACTTGACTTTTGATGTGGTTGTATTTTTCCTTTACAAATTAAGAGTATATGATGTAGGAATCACAAAATTCTTTTTCCATTTCGATAGAGGTGAGGAACTCAATTTTCTACAACATGCAGAATTAATACAAGATAACTCATGCACCAGAATTCAGCATGCAATATGTATAAACTGTTTCAGCAGCCATAATTTTGCCAGATTTTAATTTACTTATTTTTTTCAAGATAGAATGTCAGTGCATATCTTATTGGCATCCATCCTTCTCAAGAGACGCTAGATTTGCACCCAAAGAGCACAGCTCTGGTCTGGGTCTTTTTATGAGCAATCAGCAATTGCCCACGCAGCATGTCTCCTCTCCATGCTATGATGTTGTCCAAGGGAAAAGCACAGACCAATATAGCTTTGCAGCATTACAGGCACTGTGGAGTCATGGATAGTGGCTTGAATTGAGGAAGGGGAAAGCCGAGTTCAAATTCCAGTCAAATCCATCACATTTACTTATGTACTAATACCTTTGGAAAAGGCATGAATCCTCTTCTCCCCCCAGCTATGGGTAAATAGCAGGACAGACCAGGTTCTATAGCCTTGGATAGCAACTGGTCTACCGCATAAAGAACTGACAACCTATTGCAGGGAAAATATCTGCCTGATCAGTCATGTATCGAAAGATACATGATCGCCCAAGCATGTATCACACATGGCACATAACTGACTGATTGTTGCAGGTGTTATCAGAACAAAACATGACATTGAATTCTCTTAGGGACTTTGGACTTGAATTCAGAGTTGTCCTATTCCTAGTCGGGTCACCAACCATTGCTAGAGCCCTACTATTTACCTATAGTTGGAGTTTTTTGAATTCAGAGGTTTTCCTACTCTTAGACTGATTACCGCCTAAGGCTATAGAACCCATTTTGTCCTGCTGTTTTACCTGTAGCTGGTGGGGAGATATGGATTCATTCCTTTCTCAAAGGTGTAGAAGTGAATGCAATGAACTCTACTAGAATTTGAAGTTGGCTCTCCAATTTCTCAATCCGAGCCACAATCTATTACTCCACCATTCCTCCAATGTCATTTTATAAGAACATTTATAAATAAAATATATGTATTTATAAAACCAAAATGGTCACTAGCAATTGGAAAATTTTGACTTAATTTCTAACAGTCATAAGACCTCTACAATGTTGTAATATTACTTGTTGAATTCACAAACCTGAAATGTTCTTGTATTCTATGTGGAAATGTTGTTTCTTTAAAAGAATATTTGCAGAAAAACTGGAAAGAAAACATAAAAATGTGAAATCCTTGAATTTCTTTCTGATGTTCTAAATTTTCTAATTGTTTTTGAACCTGCATGTATGAGTATTAAATAAAGAAAAACCATATTCTAATAATTATTGTGAATTTCCATTTTAGACTGAATGTTCCACTTTTAAAAGTGCGAAATCAGAAATGTTGCTTTTCTAAGTAATTCACATTAAACCTATGTGAACCCAACTTAAGAAAGTCACATGTGACTATATACTGGAGAAAAACCTTATTGTTGTGAGGTATCTAATCATTTTTCCTATAGCTCAATTTCAAATGGACATATGCACACACACACACACACACACACACACACACACTGAGGAGAAACCATACCTTTGTGAAAAAGTACATGTGATGTTATACTAAAGGAACTTGTCTCAGATCTGCATTTAAGACATACACTATCACATACATACAGCAATTGGAGAATTTTTTATTCAATTCTTGTCATAAGGAAGTTTAGTATAGAAACATTCTCACCCTAAAATGTAACAGGATGCTCTATATTTTTTGGTTCTGTTCAAAATCAAATGTTATAAACGAGTTAAATTGTGACGTTCTGAAAAAAATAAAATGACAATTCTCATGATTATCCATATAAAGGTTATGACCTTTTTTGATGGTAAGAATTTCTTTATGAAAATTATCACTTTGCATTCCAAACTGAATCTGAAATTCATAGATGTAAGATGTTGGAGACAAACTGTTAAATTTAATTGCAAATACCTTCAAGCAGCCTGTATACTTAGTAACACTAGGAACCGAGTCTTTCAATCAATGCTAACTGAATGGAATCAAAGAGCCAAGATCAAATTTCAATCAGGTTAGAAACATTCACTTATGCACAAATAAAAGGTATAGATCCATCTCACCCTGCTATGGCTTAAATAATAGGACTTGTAGCCAGAAGAAAAAACATTCTGAAAAAAAAATTGTTAATGCTATATTCATTTAAATAAATTTTAGAATCCAAAATGTGTTTTGGATTTAAATAACCCAAACTTAAAAAAGACAAACAGAAATCAATCAAAAACTATACTGGATTAAGTACTTATCTATGGCAGGTAAGTGTTCAAGACTTTAATCAAAGTTGCTTGTAATATGAGTAAAATGATTTCTTATTACTCTGGTGGTGGTACAAAAATGTTGTTTCCATCAGTCAAGTACTGTGAAACTACTCAATATACATGTATATATTCCTGAGAAATTTTTTCTTTCTTTGTATTATCTTGTGAGCATGCATTGTGCTCTTTCCCAATTTCTGGTGAACACTAACAAGATCAAGGACTGAAATGCAATGTGGGGGTGATCTCTGGCGAGTCATTGGAATGCATGTGGGTGAGGGTTGCAGTGTATGTTTGAATGTGCATAGTCTTAGCCATGTGCAGCTATTGCACATGGCTAAGAATGATAATCTTAGTATTCTTTGCCACAGTGAAAGAACTAGCCTCTTACGGTTCACAGCATGCATGCTCCTAGTTTTTTCTTTCTTTTTACACATCCCCAAAAGCTGAAAATGTATTACTTCTGCTGATAGGGTTTTTCCTGCATATGTGTTTGGCAAAAAGTTTTAACATCTGCTGCAATGACATCTAGTGGGGAAATAGAGAAAGTAGAGAGAACGAGGTGACGTTTCCTTTTATACTATGTCATACAATACAGTCCAGTGTGTGTTAAACATCTGGTAGACATAGGTGCATTAATCCCTTCACGATTATAAGCAGACATAAATTTACAAACATTTCACAGGAACAAAATTTATAATAAACTTTATTTTTTGTTCAGTTTTCTTAAAATAAAAAAAAAGATGTCAACATATATGTTACTACATTCCACTTGGGACTTCATGTTTGAAAATGTATTGAATAACTTTCACAATGTTAATTAGAGTTTCATAAAATATTTTCTATTTGTACGCAAAGACAACAAACTAAAACGATAAAATATTAAATTGAAATAAACTTTTTAAATTTAACTCATTTGTATTAAATAAAACCTATTTTTATTGAAGTTCACACTTTAAAGAAAAATATACACCCTCCAGCATATTTTTGATTAATATATTTTTCTTATTATATTTTATATATATATTATATTCCTAATAATATATTTTTCTTAATAAGATTTCTCAACTATTCAGGCTGGTCAACAATAATAAATACAATGTTTAAAAATATAAAAACAGTGTCTACTCAAATTTGGATATCCACTAAAATAATGATTAAGTGATAAAAATCTGTCAGATTAATAAATAAAAAATCCATTACTTCTTTAGAAATTGATTTGTTTAGATTTGGATATGAAACTGAGCAGATATCAAGAAACTGGTGAGAAGGACTTCACTTAAAGACACTTTAATTTAAATAAGCATTCTATAGATTCAGTCTCTCCCTTTATTCTCTTGGCATCAATTTAAAGATTTACACTGAGGCCTCCCCCTTCTATTGTTGACCATTTTGTTGGTCTTGTGTCACATTTAAGATACACTTAGTAAATCGCCATACTGTGAACATTTTGCTTAAAAAAAAAAAGGATAAGTCTTCCTGTGGAGAATATATTATTATGCAAGGCTGGTGCATATTACACCGACCTGGGGGGTGCTGATTGTGGTTCCTGGGAAGTACTTTGTTACCCACACTATTTTATTAAAGGATGAAAAGTTTTTACAGATTTTGACATCATTCTGGGGCCAATATTTTTCAGCCACATTGATGAATTTTTTTTTTATTCATGCTAAGTCTCAAAAAACACCATGTAAAATTCACTACTTTTTATCCATAATGTTGAATGTGTTAAAGTATTCAACTTTTTTATTAGGTTGGTGCAAAAATAATGATGTAATAATGTCGTTTTTGACATTAAAAAATACGTCAAAAAAAACGAGATTATTATGTCATTATTTTTGCACCAACCTAATACCAAGAAAAATCTCTAGTTGATGCTAAAAGTTGCCACAAAACATTGTTGGTTTATTTATGACGTGTCTCTAATTTCTATTTAGATACACTGTATGTATTTTTGATTTTTCTTATTGAATTGTTCACCTATATTGCATATGATTCATTAATATACATAATTAGTTTACAATAAATTTTGTATTTTATATGAATAGTACCTTATGAAAATTGAGATAGAATAGGGGCCCTTAGTTGGTGTATGAGACACTTGCAATGGCCCTGCCATTATGCAATTACTATGTAAACAAAATAGATTATTTTTAAAATCTTGAACAATACTGTACTTTTTACCGTTTGGAATTATAAAACTTTTCAAAAGGTGCCATCATGGAATTTCTTCAAAAACATTGTAAAAACCCTTTTTAAATAATTTAAATCTCTGTTTTTTTTATTTAAAGTTTGGTTCTATTTGAAAGATAATGGCCTAATAAAAGGATTTTATCCTTGGAAGGAAATGGGGGAAAAGAGAGAACATCACCTTTTTTTATCCAGGTTATAGAAAAAGATGCATGCAGTAACAAACAATACTCTAAACTTCTGTATGAAATTTGAAAGGAACAAACATTTACTAGATAGACATGAAACAATTAGGCACCTTGATGTGGTGCAATAGTTTGAAAGCTTGACTTGCTAGAACCATTACAACTGAGTAGTGAGTTAGATCCTCACTGGGTGACCTATGCTTTTGGCATTGTGCCACATCTAAGTTGCACTTAGAAAATCACCATAGACATAACACACTATAACATACAATTTTTTTCAAAAAAAGCTTGCACAATAATTTCCTTTTGTGTGCCGTTTTAGAAAGGGCAGATCACAGATTGAAATATTTAAAGGGTCTTAAAAAATATACAATACAAACTTCTAATAGTGGAAGAAACCTTGAGAAGATAATACAAAAACTTTAAATAAGGTTGGAAATACTCTTTACAAAAAAAGATACACTCACCTGGTAGAATGATGAAAATCCAGAAGGACAATGTTTCAAAACTAACATGCATCACTGGGTCTTTTAACAATTTAAAAAAAAATTTTAAACACCGTTTCTTTTTCCTGTATGCTTCTGTTAGAAACAGCCCAGCTCATCCACAGGTGATAGCCAAAAATAACTTTTTTTTCTGGTACCTGATGTTTCTGCATTCAGGACAAAATTTTCATGTCTCCTCATCTTCTGACTTGTACATTTTTCAATCCATCACCACAACAGCATCCCATGGCAGTCTACGTCTTTCTGATCTTAAATCTTATTACCTTATCTCCATTTAAGCTCTCAACAGATCTTAACTTTAAATTTATGTGGGCAGAAGCCAAACTTTTGATTGGACAATAAATCCAAATATTATATATTTTTCAAATATAGAAAGTGATTCACCAACAGTCTGCCATGAACATTATTACTAGTCTTTTTAGGGCTAGTTTTAAATGTAGAAGCTTTTACAGATAAATATAGCACATCAAATATATTTTTTATGAACTGTCTTCTCCCAAAAGTAAGTGTAAAAGACAATCATCCTTCTTTTAGTAGCTGATGCAAAATGTGAGATGCCAACCCTACATCCAGGTGTTTTTGTTGAGAAATCATCTCTAGAAAGACTGTCACCCAACGCTTCTTTGAGGTCATGAAGTGAATTATTTTGTGTCAGACACCAACTTGGAATTTGAATTTTTGTGGACTGTCTCAGAGACTCCAACTTCAGGTATGTCCTCAGGGTTTTACTCCCAAAACCTTTCCCATGATTAGGTATGGCTGCAAAGCAGTGAAGGTTTAAAATCAGAATTTCCCAGACACCATAGTGTGGGACTCAGTGTTGGATATTGGGCATCTGGGGACAGCAATACAGGACCGAACAGTGTGGAAAGGGATTGTCAATGGAGTTTTGACCAACCATACGGAGGCTGGAGTATAATCATGATGAAAAGACAAACTTTAACAATTATAATATTTATCTACCGCACTTTTTTTTTTTATTATTATCATTTTTGATCATTTTATATTATTTACTAATAATTCTTTTGTTCTGAAGCTAATCTGAATTAAAAGAAAAATTAATTTCTGTATACAAATAAACTTTTCAGGCATTTTTAAAATGGTAGAATGTTTTTTTTTCATCACTTGTTGCCTCATTGAACTGCCACTGTATAAAAAAATGTGAACAAATTTAAAATTCTCACTAAAATCCAGTAATTATCTTTTAGATGAGTTTCAAAGTGTATTAGCAGAGTTAAGGATTAATTAACTGG
This sequence comes from Acanthosepion lycidas, assembly GCA_963932145.1. Taxonomy (NCBI): domain Eukaryota; kingdom Metazoa; phylum Mollusca; class Cephalopoda; order Sepiida; family Sepiidae; genus Acanthosepion; species Acanthosepion lycidas. Next base: position 91,086,114 of record OZ010575.1, read on the forward strand.
ATTTTCTAAAAGTAATGTATAACTTTTATTTAAAAGAGAATTAAAATAGTGATTTATTTATGCACAGTTGCCCACAAGGTCAAAGAAAACAATAAAATATGTAATTTTAGCCCTGTTCTAAAAAGTGTGCAAAAATGTAAGAATTTATTATTTATGTTTAGAAATGAATTTGCATTAGATTAATGTGAAAAGAAAAAACGTCTATTTTAAGAGTAAATTTTGGAAAAATTGCAGTCTATAATGTATTCTTTTTATGAGAATGAAATAGTTTTGTCATAATTTTGAAAATTTTCTTGATGGTGAGGGGAAGAAATGACAAAAACTGAAAAGGGACAATTTGTGTTTATTTGCTGAAGTAAGTATTGGTTCTTTTTCTATACATAAATCTGTAAATAAATATAGGAAATCAGACAATTGAAAAAGAAATGAATATCTGTACCTATGGATCAAAGGGAAGCACCAGACAGCAGAGACTCAGTCCTCCTGAACCCTCCCAGGGCTAAAGGCATGAATAGCCTCACTCCCTGTACCAGTTCTAAGAGTGATGACCTGGCCAGCTATCCAGAAAAATAGTAAAGAAAGATGGATGCCCAAAGTTTTGACAAAATTGAAAACTTGAACTAAAAGAAAATCTAAAGGTCAAAAGAAATAACTGAGACACCCTGGTCGATCGGCAGTCGTTGCTACCCAGTGGGAACCTTTGGTCAGGGTAATAAATGGGATGATTGGTTGATTCTAACGGCTTCACACCAGATGCAGCCAGTTCGACACCAGCTCTGTCGTTCTCAGCTCATTTCTTTGATCTTAGGTCAACAAGATCAATCAGACTCCAGGGCCATAGTGCAAGGTGCATCTCAACTGGAGGTGACATCGCACAATCAAAAAGAAAGAAATGAAAACCACAAGGTTCGGGTATGTTTAAAGAAAGCAAATCAACTTTTATCAATCAGTTCTATACAGAAGTGTGTGTTTTTTCCTAATTGGTTTCGTCTGAGAATGACACATTTGTATCTCTAGGCAAGTTCTGGTCTTCAAAGTCAACTGGTTTAGTTTTATATGTGCTGGTTTAGCTTTGTTCGTCTTGCTGTTTTGTAGAAATGCGAGGTCGGAGGCCAGAATTGTGGAATCTCTCTGTCAGCTCTCTTCAACTGCAAAACATAACTGGCTGGCTGCTGCATGCAAACTGTTGAACCGTCTGAGGGCACTCACTTATATGGACTTTGGCCAAAAACTGGTGTGGGGTTAGACACAACCTGGGGTTTTTAGTAATTCCCTGATTCCTACAAGGGTCTCTTTTTTTGTCCGACTAGGAAAATTAATTAATTTCCATTTTTGGAAAATTAATTATTTCCTATTTCTGGGGGGACCTCTTTGTCTGTGAGGAGATGTTGCAGGATAACTATCCTCCTAAGCTCCCTCTTCTTCACATTGGTATCTCACACCAATTCCTTTTGGTGGGCATTAGTAACTTCTCCATCTATCTTACTATTTTACCTCTGCCTATCACCACTGCTACTACCCGACCAATGGTGTTTCGGTTATGCTGGTGTGGCTGAGCTTGCTTCATCAATTAATTCTTTGACATCATTGCTTATTCAGGATTTCTTATCCAGGCAGTTTAGAATTATCAACTAGAACTTTGTTTATGCAATCCTTTTTTGTCCTGCCAAAATTCTTACAATTAACACATGGCCTGGTCAATTCCTAATATCTATGCACTCTCAAGTGTTATCTTCGTTGCTTCTGGTTACTTTGTGTTTTCTTAACCAGCACTTTTACAATCATCCTTAATCAATTGTCAAAGATTGCCATGTGGCTTTCCTGTGAATATATTATTGACACAATTCTTTGGTTTCTTGAAAAAACATACTTTTTGGAAAATAAAATAAAATCTTTTTATATTGAATGATATATCTTTCAGGATACCTTTTAACCTTTGTTTTCTGTTTTCAGTTTCTCCATTCAGTTTTTTATGGCTAATTAGTTAATTAATTATCATAGCTAAATAGTGTCACAATCCTCCCTTACCTATCTTGTCATTTATAGGTAAATGACACCTAAAATCCCAGTACACTATTTAGCATGCATCATGCATTAGTTCCATGCAATTCTAATTTCTTTTTCTTTTCACAATATGTTTTCATGATCAGTCTTTCTTCTTCATCTGTGTTTTTGCATGCAATGTAAAGTTCTGTTATAAACACAACATAATGTTCATTTCCTTTTCTTTTTCATGCAATTTAAAGTTGTTTTAATCTGTTCTACTTGCAACATAATGTTCTTTTCATCTTTTTCATGCAATTTATAGTTCTTTTCATCTTCTGTTCTACATGCAATTTTCAGTGTGCGTATGCCTGTGTGTGGGGGGTGTTATGGCTTGTTTTTCCTCTGTATGTGTCGGTTCCACTTCAGCTTCTTCTGCCAGCTTCTCTGCAAATTCCTCCTTAAAGAAAAACTGGGTAAAGAAAAACTGCTCAGCATCTCCCTCTCGAGTTGCTGCATGCTCATATGATTGCCACAAATTAATTCCCTTCTACTTCTTTTAAATTTAATTACCATAGCTAAATAGTGTCACATAATGACCACACTTTATTGGTATGAGTGATTGACCCTTCTTTCTCTGCCCAGTCTTCCCCAACAGATAATAAACAGTCCATGGCACCACCTGCCATGACAACCAATTGCACTAACTCCTTCCAAAATGAACATCCTTAAAAGGGAACTCATTCTCATTGACAAACCTCCATCAAAGAAATTCACTTCTGTCACAACTCCTGCACAAATTCACATCCACTCACTAAGAACAAAACAAAACAAAACAAAAAAAAATAACCGGAAAGCAAAAGAGGTGATGTACCCCATCCACTGTTTCCAATGATTCAACTTTTGAAAAAAATCAAAACCAATTTATATATTCTGTGGAAGACCTCTGCCACATTTCCCAGAAGGAAGCAGAGAAAGCCCTCAAGTCAGTCTAGGAAGATAAAGGACTTCAAATTCCAGATAAATATTAAGCATGTTGATGACAAGGATGTTGAAAACACCCAAAACTTCCCAAAAGTGCAAAGGGTGTCAACAGTAGTGAGATCCTGCTCAGCAGATATGGGTCATGATAGAGGGAGGCTCATGACATCTTTGGGATGTTTCACCCACTGGCATTCTACATTGACAAGAATGTGAAACATTTGAAGCAATTTTGTTCAGGGAGGCAACCCCTTTTTGTTCACCCCTCTATGTATAGAGCTTTAAAACTTACATTCTCCTAGGACACTGGTGTGATGTCATACTCTGCTCATCATCACGGCACAACCTATGATGACATCCAAGGTCGGCTATGTCTACATATACACCTGACTTTCTATGTTCACATGTTTGTCTCTTTGGCCATGATCAAATTCAACAAAGATTAATGACAAATGCTTTTCAAGATACAAGATGTCTTCTTTTGGTTTTGTCAAAGTGGACTGCTATCTCTTTTATTTCTGGCTCTGGAAATAAGATATTTACTAACTGCTGATTTCTCACTGCTTGCTGGCCCCTTTCTCACTGGCCACTTGTCATTTCCAGGCTGCTGGTCATCTACTGTTGACTTCCTGTCTCTCTCTGCTTATATGGGTACTGGCTGACAACCCCTCCCCACCACCACTATTCACTTGTGTTCCAGAAAAGTAGACCATCCAAATGCTGGATGGATGGTCAGTTTTCCAAAGGACTTTAATTTTATGATTATCTAAAATCATTTAAAAATTTTATGTTCCCATTTCAAAGGCAGGCTGGAGACAGGAATCCTGAAAACTCTGGCAATTAAATTGATTCAAAGATGAACTGGAGGTAAAATTCCTAGGAAACCCTGGTAATCAAATTGACTTAAAAGGAATAGCAATCTATCTACTTATCTCCTAACGATGTGTAAGAAATCATATTGTTCCACTGGTGGCCTGTCTTTTGATGGCACTATGGGACAGGCTATGGTGTCCTTATCCTGGATATGTTCAGTGTAGAGGGTCAAACCTAATCAGACTGAAAATTTCTCTCTGGTTACCTTGTGTGAATGCCCAGGGCCTAAAGTAGGAGTCTCTTGTTCATAATATTCAACGCTGTATGTAGGATATTTGTTTTTCAGCTCGTGACCAAGAAATTGAGTACTAATAACCTGGATATGAAGTCATTTCAGGACTTTATCGACAAGTTTGATGAAATTTGTTGATAAAGTACCATAATGAGCACTCCCTGGATGTAGTTTGGATTTGGACTAATAGGGACGGCTCAGCTTCAGTGTTTGCATTCTAGCTACCTTATTTGAATCCTAGTTAAGTGAATTGACATAGGGCTCTTAGGTTGTCCAGGTTTTCATTCTATTGTTTACATGGAACATGGGCATTTTATGGGTTTGTGTAAACTTAGATAGGTCTAAGGTTAGGATGGCTGGTTGCTGGAAATTGAACTCATCATTATTTGGTGAGAGATTTCCGGGAACAGCTGCTACTGATAATACAGCAGGAATTGATGTGGCAGGAGGGGTGTCCCATTACAGAGTCAGTGAATCTGGGAAGTGCTGAAACTGGGTGGTCAAGATAAAACTCCGAGATTAGATGGTCTTCCTTATGACCTGTACTTGAGATAGTCACCTGTTTTTCTAGCTTTTCTGATGTCGAAGCATTGTTCCAGAAAGCATTGTCTCGTGCTAGTTAGGGATCTATTCAAGATAATCTGACAAACTCTGAAAAAGTTTTATTCTCTATGGCTTTGGGCACCTGGGGTGAAATACCTCACTAACGATGAGGTATTGCTCACTTGGCCAGCACTGCGAATGGCTCTCTGGGTCAGCAAGGAGCTATGTTCAGTGAGACTAGTGTTTTTGTCAGTGTGTTGTGATGAGTGAAAGGAAACCATCAAACATTCTTTCATCCACTGCAGTACACCTGTTGTGCAAGTCAACTGAAGACTTCATAGTCCACATGCTGTGTGGAAAGTTCTTTGTCATTGAGGTTAGTTCTGTCTGTAGTGATGTGGTACCACTGTCAGGCTGAAAATTGCATGTTCTTTTGTTTACTGGATATTATGTGAGCTGTGGTGTAAACACCACAAAAGAAGGAATTCCACGGGGATGAGAAATTCACCATTTCTGAACTGATCTTCTTCTGTAAACATCAGCTTAAAGTCAAGATCAGGACAGAAAGTGGATGACTCTCTTAATTTGAATTTGGCAAAAGTGTCTTGTGTGCCTGTGTCAAATAAAAAGAGGTCCTCTAGAGTGGCATTTTGATTTAAGTTAGACATCAGGATATTGGGTCCTCGGGATTGAACATGGCCAACCCAGTCTAAAATTAGAGTTATTTTTTCTTTAGTTTTTTCCCTTAAAATTCACTTCGCAAGGTAATGTATGATCATTGGCTGCTTTTATTTTTGTCTTCACCTTCTTTAATTTAATTCCTCTCCCATCCCTTGTCACGTGACAGAGTTATCAATTTTCTAGTGGATGAAGGACACCTTTTGTTTTTTTTGTTTTTGGGGGTAATTTTTTGTATATGTTATGTTTGAATGAGTGCATGTTTGAGTGAGTCTTTGGTAGTGATTGTTTTAATTTTTGCATCCAGTCCAACATTATTTTGTCTGGTTAACTGATGTTTCAGCCACAATTCATTACTGCAGGGGGGGCTTTTATTACTAACTGTATTTTGTTTAGTTATGTTAGTAGTTTTCATATATTGTAAATAGGTATTTGTGGGAGTTTTTAAAAAATGTTGTTTTTATTCCTCACAGACAAATTGTACTTTTGGGGACTAGTTAGGATTTCATAGAGACATAGTGGTACTATGATGACTGTATAAGGATGGTAAGTAAGAATGTGTTGTTTTGGTGTAAGGAATATTTGAGTTCGTTTGGGTCAGTGATTGCAGTTAGCTAGGTTAAACATAGGACAGATGAATACCATCCTTCCCTCATCCCCTCTTTGGTCCTTGTGCCACACATTCTGTATTTTTAAAGGAATTACATATCCCTCTCTTCTATGGTACCCAGACTATGAATTTAAGCACAATACAAGATTAATGGTAAGATTTCATCATTTTACAGTCAAAATGGCTAGATGTAACTAAGTTCCATGCTAAACAGTTTCTTTTCTTGCACTTCTTACTTGTGGAACTCTTATATAGAAATTTAAGCTGCTTGTGTGTGTATCATCTGCTTTTTGGCTCATGTTTAAACTTTCAAATTTCAAAAATATCTTTGTTACATTTCAATTAGTGGGAAAATAGCTGCATTTGTTTTTCATTTGGGACCAATTAAAAGTTTCCCTCCAAATTCCAAGAACTGAATCTGGAGCCTATCTGGATGAACAAAAGGAAAACCATGAAGTGAATTGACGAACAGCTGCTGCCTGAACTCAGGTCAGCCCGGTCAAGGAATAAGCAACACAAGAAATTTAATGACCGCCAGATGAGAATTAAAAGGAACGCCAAAGTTACTCCCACATAAAGGAAAATTCTTTGGCTGCTACGATTGTTCTGTTCTTTGCTGCTACAAACTCTGCTTTGAAAAGTGTCCCTATTCTTTGAAAACTATTCAGAGAAGTATTTTTCCCTTTTCTTCAATTATTTTGATGCTGTTTACCTTTTTTGAAGACTTTATGCAGCATTGTAATTTTTATCGTAAAAAAAGGAATAATTCATTTATATTGATTATTTTTACATACATATTAGCCGTCATTTGGCACACAAAGCACTTAATTTGTGTATTTTTTTAATTTTTGTTAACAATTTATTGTCTGTTTTTTAAACTCAGCTTGTGCTATCTGTCTTTGTTGTGTGCCTTAAATATTACCTCAAACGTTTGTTTGTTTTTTTTTTACCAAATAAAAAAATCCTTTAAGGCTTTACTATCTTCCAGCTTCTTGCTTTCCAGTCAACTTTGATCTTCAAAAATTTAAATACAATGTCAATTGTTATCTTCTGTTTTTTTCTTAAATGCTGTTCTGTTATTCTTCTTGCTTGCTCCTTATTGTTTTTGAAAATATAAGAAACGTAAGAAAAACTGTTTTTCTTATATTCCTTTCTTTCACACTCAGTAACCCCCTCTTATGTGTTTAAACTTTAGTGGCTCTGCTGCCTTGTTCGAGGTGAAATGATTAAAAAGAAAAGTGGAGATTTATTATTTTCTGCCCAATCTAAAAGAAAATAACATTTATGCAAGCACTAATTGAATTAATTCTCAAAAAAAAAAAAAAATTAAAAAATACAGAAGTGATATCGAAATCCAGGGTGAAACTAAAAATACACCAAAAAAAATATTTCCTCTCAGTTTTTTGATAAAATAATCTATTTTGTACAAAATATTTTAAAACAGAAGGTAGGTAGCGCTTTATTTGCTTTTATTTCGGAAGGTAAAAAAAAAAAATCATCCATTTTTGGTGGTACCTATTTTTCAAATATTCCTCCGCGCCTGCTTCAGGAATTATTCTGTGTTGTAGCGCAATCATGAGGACCTTCCTTGTGTCACATTTTCTTACGGCGTAGGCGTGCGGATAAAAATACCTACTTTACGACTATGAGAAAGCAATGAGTAAAACTCTAAAACATCATAGTAAGATAAAATTTTCTTCTTTTAAATAAATTAATTCTTCCTTAGCCGACCTCGTTTTTTAATGTAGTTGCGTATTGATATCTAACCGGTGTTAGAATTCAGCGTTTAACTCGGATAAAAAGCCATATTTTTGAGTTTTGAATGTTTGTGTCTTACGGTTACAGGTAGGAAGAATTCTTTTTCTCTCTATGATATTTTTTTTTTAGTAATTTTTCTTTATTTTGGTGGAGTTTTAAAACAGACTGCGATTGGAAATAATCATTTTCTCTCTATTTCTAGGAATCTGCAGAAAAAAAAAACCCTCATACGCCCTACGCCCTGTTTCCAAGCAACTGCGAAATAGCAGTTTGAGTTAAAACACTTCTATTTTAGCATCGATTAAAAAACACATACAATTCAATTCATAATTTAAAAATATTTAAAAAAACACGTGGTAAGATAAAGCATAAAACATTTCTTTTTTTTCTTTTGCTTCCATAGGGTGATGAAGCGAACTGTATCGCCATTAACTCCGAAAAAAAATTATTAAAAAATAAAGATAAAAAAAAAAAAAATATATTCGTAATTTGGTATATTTAATTTTAATATTAATGTAGTAAAAAAAATTAAATAATAATAATAATGAAAACATCCTTTCGTTTTTCCTCTAAATAATAACAAAGTTTTTGACGATAAAATTGTTTTTATTAAGTTTTGCGGGGTGGGGTCATTTTTTCATTATGTATGTGCCTTTTTTAGCGAATCTTCAAAGACACCTATATGAATCCAGGTAAAAAAAAAACAAAATAACGGGAAAATGTTAGCTCACAGCGGATAAAAATTCAGCAGGCAAAATGCCAAAAAGTTAAAACCCCCTGGAGAAAATCTCAGTTCTCAGCCCTCTTCTTATCCCAAAAGTACATAAAATGCCAGTCTCATAAATAAATTGAAAATTCAAGCAACTTTTAATTCAAATTTTATTGTTAAATTGACACTTTTTTGGCACATAGTCAGTTCTCGTGTTAGGTTAGGACTTCCTATGAAATATGTGACCGCAACGTTGTTAAAACGGTTTTTTAATGGCTTTTTATCTTCATATATACGATCTCCGTGGTTTCTTTACGTTTTGACTTACAAAAACTAAACAAACTATTAAATTAACTGTTTCTAATTTACTAAATTAACTGTCTTTGAGACTTTCTTTGAATAAAGCCGGCTCTTATGGGATTCCCTAACTATATAAAATTAGGTATAACCACCTAATGGTGAAAAATGGCCCAAACAAAAAATAATATTGAAGATAAAACGTTTTTATTATTATTTTTTTACATTTTACAATTTAAGAAAAAAATACTAAAGAATTGTTTGCTTAATTACTATTTTTTTTTATCCTTTTAGAACATTCGAAAGTTTGGTTACAAATTTTGTTTTTCTTGCATCAGGCGATCAAAAATTACGATAGGAAATTTGACCCTTTTTAGTTTTTTTTTTTTTTACGGTGAAAAACATTTGGAAATTCTTGCATAAATCAAATAATTGTCGGATTTTAATGAAACTTTCGTTTAGGACATTCACAAAAATAAATAAAATTATTTTAGAATTTTTATTTTTTTTACATCTTTTAGTTTTAATTTTATAAAATTTCGAGGAATTAAATTTTGTCCTGCTTTTATACGCAGAACTCCTTGGAGAATTTTTAAATCATCTAATTTCTTTTTGTAAAACTGAACCTCAGTTACCGCAAAATCTGCTCTGAATCATAAAATCAAAATATGCAATAAAAATAAGTAAGACCTTTTATTTAATTAGAAAAACTTTTAATTGCTTTTATGAACAAGATATTATGGACACTATTGTCTTTAAAAAATTCAATAAATATTGATTTTTTACAATAATTGTTTTCATTTGTTTTAAATTTGAATTATAATAATTTACAAAGTTTATTATAAAATTCCATATTAATTTGTAGCAGCTAGGTGATCTTGTTATTAAGCAAAAACTATGTTTTACTAATCCTAAATGGAAAAGCTTACTACAACTCAGTGAACACCAGTATTTTATTTTTGTGTAAACTTGCCAATGTTTTGTAAATACAGACGTCCATACATGATATTATCAGAAAATAAGAGCAGTAACTATAATAAATTTAAAACCAAAGTACCTGAAATTCAGTATGGAGAATATTTTCCTAAATGTTGAAGATTACTGGGTGGTTAAAAGGTGCTACTGTTATATTCCTCAAGTAATTTTTACAGATATATTTCCCGTAGAAAAACATTAGATAACCATCCAGTTCTCATTTTGTCCAAACACCGACCTCTGTGTTAAAAAAAAGATGATTTTCTGCAATATTTTAAACTGAAATCTTTCAAAAATAAAATCTACTTTTCTGAAACTTTATTTGAGGAAAATTAGCTGATTTAAAGTTTAATTAGTCTGATTTGAAACAAATATTACTTTTAGTTTAAAATATCATAGAAAAGTACTTTTTAACATTGTGGTCGGCGTTTTTATAAGGTGTTGACAACTGACTTAGACTTGTGCTTGTGAATTTTTGGGTGGATCCCTAGGAAATTCTGTGTATCCCAACTTAAGTTTTTTAATAAATTTTTGTGCTGAACTGCAGGGCTACAAACTACATTTTTGTTTTTTACAGCCGTCCCAAAAAACAATTATCATGACAAATAACTTAAATTGACAACTTTGATTTTTAAATTAAGATGATTAACAAAAACAGTATTTACATTTAATAGCAGTTTTATTAAGAAACTGTATTTTTTTTTTTTTTTTTTTTTTTGGAGAGTTATAATGGAACATAGATTTTAAATTGACAGTACAAAAGTTTTGTTTTCGATAAATTAAAGTATTAGGTTGGTGCAAAAATAATGACGTAATAATGTCGTTTTTTGACGTTAAAAAATACGTGAAAAAACGACATTATTACGTCATTATTTTTGCACCAACCTAAATTCATAACAAAAACTGTATTTACACATAATAACAGTTCAACTAAGAAAACTTTATTTTTTGAGATTTATGACAGGAAAAACTTTTTAAATTGACAGAACAAAAGTTTTTGTTTTTTTAATTAATACAAAAATAGTTCAATTAAAAAAAATATATTTTTTGAGAATTATGATAAGTTTTTATATTGGTATAACAAATGTTGTTTTTTTGTTTTTTTTTTTCTCAAATGATTCAATAAATTTCTGGCAAAATCAGTATTTACACATAATTACAGTTTAATTAAAACAGCTATATTTTTTTAAGAATTATAACAAAAAAAATTTATTTTTAAATTTACAGACCAAAAATCTTTTTTGTAAATACAAAAAATTAAAAAAGAAAAATGACCAAGATATTGTTTAGTAAATGACATTGATGTCTGTTTCATGCCACCCACACATCATGCACTCAGTAAAAGAAGGAAAGAGTAAGTGAAAGAAATAGTAAAAAGTATTTGAAAGAATAATATCAAATGATGAATGAGGTGTTTATTATTTATTATGCAGATGGAAATGTTACTTTGTCCTTTAAGATTTTTATGCATCAGGACACACACCTCTCAGCATCTCACTTTGGGGAATGCAGAACATGGACCTATTAGCATCTTTGGGTGGATATATATATATATATATATATATATATATATATATATATATATATATATATATATATATAGTCATCCACAGACACACTGTGTTGCTGTATCACAGCTCTTCAGTGTGGCTAGACATTGGGTCGTTTCAAGCCGGGACCAAAACCTGACTGATTGGGTATCAGTCAGAGATTCTAACCCCTATGCTATCAATACTTGGCAGAGAGAAAGGTGAATTTTTGCGTATTTATTTTTTCATAAACATGCCAGTGACCTAGAGGACTCAATCTGTTGGGAGAGTCTTGCATTATTAGCAGTAATAGTCACTGTTTACAAATATGCACTTTTTCCCCAAAGTGCTTGAGCGAATTAATTTATTTTTGGGAGCTAATATTGTCATCCACAGACTGTTTTATTGTATCACATCTCCTCAGTGTGGCTAGACATCCAATTGCTTCAAGCCAGGACTGAAATCCGTATGACATTTAGGCAATTGCACCATGAAGGAGGGACAAATCTTAAATTTTGCTCAATATAATTATAAAATACTTTATTTTCTAGAAGATGAACTTGATAAAGACTATGCACAATATCACGTATGAGTAAATTATTTAAGTAAGAATTTTTTTAGATTGATATAGCTCAATTAATATAGTGCATTGATTTCTCATGTCTGTAAACCACTGAAATATTTTGCACTTGTCTTCCATGGAAAACTCTTTTTGTCTGATTGCACCAATATTTCACTTGTAGTTTTTGTTTCAGTGAAAGGTGGATTTGAAAGAAGCTCTGGAAATGATATTTCAGGTGACCTGTTTTCTACTAAGTCTTAATTTATCAGTAAGTGATTTCATTAAAATTGAAGATTTACTGATGAAACTTTTTATTATATTGAATCTGTAGTGTTCATCCAAAGTCGAGTATTCTTGTCTGCCCAAGTGGCACAGTATTTATATTCTTTCCTCATCACTGGTTTTCTACTGATGACCACTTTTAGTTCATCCCACCTTTCCCATGGGGCTCTCTACTCTACATGCACCCCTCCTATAACTACATGGCATAAGAATTGTGATCACTTGTCAGAATGGGTCAGAGTAATTGTGTGCTGGTCCCCGCATTTGTGGGAATAATGACCTAGATGGTCGTGGCATCCTTGTTCTGTGTCACAGATCAGGACTTGCAGGCAGTTGCACGATTGGGGGTTGGTTTTCATCCACTTCCATTTCTGTATAGTCCTCCACCCACTCATCGCTGTCTGTCTCATCTACTTCCATGCTTTCCAGTGTGTTGTATGGAGGTTCCACATTGGTAAGTATTAGCCTTTGTTGGGGTGGCTGTGGTGTTGAATAGTCTGGTGTTTCCATGTCCAGTACTATTTTTTGAAGGAATGATTGTGCAGTGTAATTCAGTTGCTGCCACCTATGCACATCTGGTATTGTCTGTTGCTCAGTGTTTCTATCCACTCTTCCTGTCTTCATCTATTGCTATGAATATGGTTCATCTTGGTTTTGCACTTGCACTGATTTGATAACCTGGAGCTCTTGGAGTGGGTGACTGTGCATGTTGTACTGCTTCTGGTTTAGTCGGTACCTTTTTACCATCACCATTTCCCTCAATTCCTTGATCTCCCTTCAATGCCTATGTATTTGGTACTTCTTGTGAAATATGGGGAGGTGATCTCATTGTGTAGCTATATAGTATCTCAGCTAGTGACATACCAATGTCCTGGTTGGGTTTGTTCTGATGGGTCAGCATGGCTCATGCCATATGATCGTGGTGCAGGCGACCATATCCATCAGCAGCACAATCCATTAACTTTCCTTTGGCTGTTTTTACAGCCAGTTCTATTCGTTCATTACTATGAGGGTAATCTTTTGAGGATATGTGTTTCCCTATGCCCCAGTCCTTAAGGAGTGAATTGTACTTCTGGGAGTCGATTGGGGATACACCATTCAAAGATATCTCTTCCAGTGTACCGTATGTGCAAAATCAATCCTGCAAGGCCTCGCATAACTCTTTAGCCTTCCCTGACGGTAGGGAGGCACCTTCCACCCAGCAAGTGTACCATTCGCATGCAAGTCGAAAAGGTCTGTGACTGTCTTTTGGAACAGAAATTCTGGGTTTGGCGGTGGCATCTCTGGTTCTCTGGGCTGATATGGGGCAATTGTATTATATATCTGGCATTGGTTATGTTATTTGTTGGATACTGGCAGCCAAGCAAGGCCAAAACAACTGTTGTCAGGCATTCACCATCATTCCATTGATGCCTTAATGTACAGAGTGAAGGGATTTGAGTATTTCGACATGAAGCTGCCTTGATATAAAAATTTTGTTCTCTTTAATAGGCACGCCTTCTGAGCAATAGTTAATCTTTCATCAATCGAAATTGTTGAATTTTTCATGGTAATTCATGGCACAACTCAGGGATCCATTTTGAATCTACTAACATTCAGCATTCCTCATCAGTGGCTGTGGCATCCATGACCCTGTCCCAGGTTATAGCTGTCAGTTTAGGGTTGAGTGCATATGCATATATAACTGATGCTTTTGTGGCACTCTCAATATGTTGGGTTGTGTTATTGGTCATTGCTCTGATGTGTTTTGGTAATGCTGTTTTGGAGGTGCAATCAGGTGTAGCGTTTAGCTTCCCCATAACGTGCTTAATGCAGAACTTGTGCATCAGCAACTGTTCTTTGAAAGGAAACAGTGGGGATTCCTTATTTTCTCTAGGACCTGTTCAGAAAATATTTTCACCAGTAGTTAGTGATCCTCTGTGGCCAGTAAGTCTGGACATCCTAACGTGAACATTCTACAGGACTTCTGACTATATGAGCGCAAGGGATTTCCCTTCTATGGGGGAGTAACAAGATTCCACATCTGTTGTAAACTAGGATCCAGCTGGGATTATTTTCCAGTGGTTCTCACCACAGTTAGGACCAGATTCTGTTGGGCATCGACAGTGTTTAGTTTGTTGAGAGACATGTCTTCCTATCTATCTCAAACATTTTGACTCCATTCTTAATCTTCCATATGATATTTCGTTTCAACTCTTCTAAAAGTTGCATCCCAGTAAAATTTCCCATTTTTTATACATAACAAATCTCAGAAGGGGGGGGCGATTGCCTTGGTCCATGGATATACATAGTCCAGACCAGGACCTGATATTTGTGGGAGTAGAGAAGTTGAGAATGGCTTCTGTCATTGTTTTGGTTGTCTTTATGCCATTAGCTGTTATTAAGAAGCTGCCAAACACTACTTTGTCTTCTGCAAATTAAAACATGTCAGGGTTGAAAACTATTCCATTCCTGTTGCAGTGGTAATGTATTCCAATGTGTGCAACAACGCGGATTCTATGGACTTGTCTCAGAGAAGTGTGTCGTCAGTGCAACGTGTTTTTCAGGGTGTATCTACTGGGGTATCACGGAACCCTTTGGGTGTTCCAAAGTACTGGTACTTGTACTGGCCCCATTCCGCTATGAATGTAGTTGAGTCTCGTGCATCTGGAGAGAGTGGTAGGCTGTGGTAACCGTTCCATGCATCCAGAACTGTTTTCTTGGTTCAGGTTGATACAGTGGACACTTGATTGAATGAAGTGTGATGTGTCTCCCTCATTGGAGCAGCATTTAGCTTTTGCAGGTTTACTGTCCTAGATGACCAATCCTTTTCTGGTACAACTACCATTCTATAACAGCAAGTTGTCGGGGTCCCTGCTGGTACCAGTTTGATTTTATTAAGTGCAACATCACAGTTGAGGTCTTGTTTTCCAGTGGTGAGGAACTGGAATAGGTAGGTGCACTGCTGACGGTGTTTACCCTTGGACAAAAGTTGTCTGTAATGGCCTTTCCTTCATCACTTGTAAGGGTTGGTGCAAGGGTTAAATGCGCTTGATCTAAACAGTTCCTATTGCTTTCAATTGGAGTGAATGAAATGTTCGCTGGTTCATGTGGGACTGTCGTTCTTCAGGGACACCCACACAATGCTTTTTCATTGAGCAGCTGTTCTGTGGTTGTGTTGAGGATTTCTGCCCCCACCAAGCCGAACAATAACCTGTTCACTTTGGTGGAGCATATGGTTCTTAGCTCATTTCAGTTTTCAGCTGGGTTTGTTAGCCTACACATTTCCTTGTAGCAATTCCATGAATCAATGAATAGTGCCCAATTACTGTCAGTAGAACCCTGTTCAACAGTGGGTCTTTCTGGGTTTTTCGAGATCGACCTTTGAGAAATTCCTCAGTGAATTTCATTATTCTCCTTCTGCAATTCTACAAGTTACTGAAGAAGTTGTAAATATAGGAGATTTACAGCGTCCTGTTCTGAGTCCATTTCTAAGATGTTTTCAGTGTAAGAGCACGTGTGTCAATTCTAAATTTGTTGGTAGGTAGATCCTGTTCACAGCACCATGTGTTCATCTAAATTTGAGTATCCTCGTCTGCCCAAGTCACACAGTATTTATATTCTTTCCTTCTCACCGATCTTCTACCACTGACCACTTTTAGTTTGTCCTGCCTTCCCTGTGGGTCTCTATACTCTACAGAGTCTATAGGTAAATATTTGTCATTCATAATTGAGTCAGTGGCTCATTTGTTGCAATATTAACCCTCTACAGAGGAAGCAGTCGGCATATTTTTGTCTCACTGACATGGCCAACTGGATTGGAGTAAATAGCATGTATTATTATTATTTAATCATTTTAGAATAGGGAAAGTAGAATTTTATCTCATCATCAAATTGGGAGCATTACTTCTCTGATAGCCTGATAGCATACCATCATTTAGACATTTTAGAATAAAGAAAATATCTATTGCTATCAGATTTTGGATATTGCTTATAGGATGTCCAGATATCATGTATTGATATTTAGGCATTTTACAATAGGGAAAATATCTTTCAATCTGTTGCTATCAGGTTTCATATGAGGTTAACTGATAACATGTATTATTACTATTTAACATTTAACATGTAAACTATAACATGTATTAAATATTAAATATAATTTAACATGTATTATTACTATTTAAACATTTTAGAAGAGCAAAATATAATCCTTTTGGATATTTGGGATGACCTGATATAAGAAAACTCTTTTGGAATATTTTTGTAAACAAAAACTAATCAAGAAAGGTAACTATTAAACACCCAAACATTAACATTATTTACACAGTTTATACTTTTAAAGTCTACAATCTGTTTTTTTTTTTTATCACTGAAGCTGTTTCCAATTTATTTATTTTTTTATTCCCTGAATTCTAAATTGATAAACTGAAACACTCTAAAATGTTGGACATATCAGACCTTAATAAATCAAATCACTTGAAATATTTTGGTAGACAAAATTAATCAAGATGGACTATTCTGGTATTAAATCTTTGAAACCAAAAGTCATCTTCTTTATTTAAAGCAAATGTGTGTTTTATACAGTCTCTAGTCTTAAATATATTTTCATTAAATTCTTAGTATTGTTCTTGATATAATTAAATTATTAGTATTGTTCTTAATATAATTTTTTAAATAAATGTCTTGTTTCTCTTTTTCATTGTATTTTCTTTTTTATCCACAGGTATTAAAAGGCAATAATGGATTTTTCTGTAACTTCATTGTTCTCATATCAAAAGACTTGATACAAAATACTAAATTAAATGACTGGACCTGGTGACTGGAAAAAATGTATATACTTGGAATATTGTAGGTCTGTGTTTTCAAAGTATTTTAAAATGGAATTCAGAGATGCATACTGCAGGGCAAGTTGTTGAAAGTGTGTGGATATACTGCCTTTTCCCAGACTTTAACATCAAAAGATACACTGTAAATGACACATTTACACTTGCACGTTATTTAGGTTTACATTTCTTGATCATGAACACTGGTGAGAATCTATGTTCTTGTCTACTCTGTGGAAATTTTTCTCTCTTAAAAGAATATTTGCGGGTAAAATGGATAAGTAACATAAATATGTGAAATCTATGGATGTAAACATTTGTTTAAGTTCGAATCTTCACGTGACTATTCATACTTGAAAAAAAAAGTCATTTGTTTGTGATGATCATGGTTCTAAATTCTCTAATTATTGTTTTTGAATATGCATGTATGGGCACATAATTGAGAAAAGTCATATTCTAATTTGGTCAATCTGTATTTTCGGCTGCAAGTTCAACTTCTGAAAGGCATGTTGTCGGACAGACTGGAGAAAACCCATTTTCATGTCAAGTCAGAAATGTTGCTTTTCTAAGTAATTTGCATTTATCTAGATATATGTAACCCCAACTTAGAAAAACCACATGTGACTATATACTGGAGAAAAAACATACTGTTGTGAGATATGTTGATAATTTTTCATATAACTCAATTTCAAATTGATATATGTGCACTCACAAACACACACTGAGGAGAAACCATATTCTTGTGAAAAAGTACAACTGACATCATATGAAGAAGAGAAAAAAAAACTATCTTGGATCTGCATTTATATGTGTGTTTAATTTTAAGACGTTCACTATCACATAGAAGCAAATTATTTCTTAATTTAGTGATTTGATTTTCCACTTATGTTTAAAGAAAAATGCAAAACTCTAGTGAGGAATCATATCCATGTATAGAATGTGGTGCTACTTTTTCAGAAATAGAAAATTTGGAAAGCCATAAAGAAACACACAGTGGAGAAAAAACATTTTGTTGTGAGGTATGTAGTACATCTTTTTCAAAACTCTCGCATTTAAAACAACATATGCAAACACACACTGAGGAGAAACCAGATCAGGACACTTGTGGTGTTGCATTTTCTGTAAAAGAACACATGAAAATACCTACTAGTGAAAAACCTTATCCTTGCGAAGCATGTGGAGCCTCATTTTCATATAGCTGCCATTTAAAACGACATGTGCGAACACACACTGGAGAGAAACCTTATTCTTGTGAAGTTTGTGGTCTTGCATTTTCTGTACGTGGATCTTTGAAAGGACACATGAGAATACATACTGGTGAAAAACCATATTCTTGTGAAGTATGTGGGTCATCATTTGCGAGTAGCTCAAATTTGAAGAAACATATGCGCTGTCACACGGGGGAACAACCACATGTTTGTGAAGTTTGTGGTGCTGCATTTTCAGAAAGTGTAGATTTGAAAGTACACATGAGATCACATACTGGAGAAAAACCATTTTCTTGTGTGGCTTGTGGATCATCATTCTCTCAAAGGTCAAATTTGAAACGACATATGCGAACACATACTGAAGAGAAACCATATCCTTGTACAGTTTGTGGTGTTGCATTTTCTGTAAGTGGATCTTTAAAAACACACATGAGATTACATACTGGTGAAAAACCATATTCTTGTGAGGCATGTGGTGCCTCATTTTCATATAGTTGCTATTTAAAACGACATGTGCGAACACACACTGGTGAGAAACCTTATTCTTGTGAAGTTTGTGGTCTTGCATTTTCTGTAAGAGGATCTTTAAATGCCCACATGAGATTACATACTGAAGGAAACCCATATTCTTGTGAGACATGTGGAGCCTCATTTTCATATAACTCTCTTTTAAAACGACATATGCGAACACACACTGGAGAGAAACCATATTCTTGTGAAATTTGTGGTGTTGCATTTTCTGTACGTGGGTCTTTGAAAGGACACATGAGAATACATACGGGTGAAAAACCATATTCTTGTGAGGTATGTGGATTATCATTTTCGGGTAGCTCAAATTTGAGTAAACATATGCGTTTTCACACCGGCAAGCAACGACATCCTTGTGAAATTTGTGGTGCTTCATTTTCAGAAAGTGGACATTTGAAAGTACACATGAGATTGCATACTGGAGAAAAACCATATTCTTGTGGGACTTGTGGATCATCATTCACTCAAAGCTCAAATTTGAAGAAACATATGCGAATACATACCGGGGAAAAACCATATTCTTGTAAAGTTTGTGGTGCTACATTTGCAGAAGGGGGAAATTTACAAAAGCATATGCGATCACATACTGAAGTGAAACCCTATTCTTGCAAGGTTTGTGCATCTGAATTTTCCAAGGATGCATATCTAAAGAAACATATGCAAATTCATACAAGTTAGTATTATGATGTGCTTACAGTCATATCACATTGAAACTCCACTTTTTTTTTTTTTTTTTTTTGGGGGGCCAGAATTTCTTTATGAAAGTTATATCTTTGCATACCCAATTGAACATGAAATTAATGGGTGTTGAAAATTGGAGACACTGCTAAATGGAATTACAAACATACTAACTGAATGGAATGAGAAATCAGAGAGCCATGTTAAAATTCCAATCAGGTTTGGTACATTAACTTATGTGCAATTCCCCTTGAGGAAAGGTATGAATCCATCTCTTCCCCACAGCTACTGGTTAAATAGTAGAACTGAAAAGACTATTGTTATTCTCAAAAACAAACTTAGTACAATATTTACTCTTAAAAAAAATTCACAATCCAAAATGTTTTGGATTTAAATAACCCACAATGTGTTGATAAAACATAAAAACAACATATCAGTCAGTCAGAAACTATACTAGCTGAAGTACATATCTATGCCAGGTAAGATCTTGAAACTTGGACCAAAGCTGCCTGTAATAGTGATAAAATGATTCTTTAGTACTCTGGTAGTGGCCCAGAAGTGTCGTTCCAAAGTTCTCTGAAACAACTCAATATATGTATATGTTTCAAGAAGCCTTTTGAAAAATCATTGATGGTGTCTTTAAGCAATGTACTTGTGATTCACTTTTCAACATTAGTCAAAATTAAAATATCTTGTACAAGGTTACTTCAGATAATTTTTCAGAATATTTTGTATCATAGTTATCCCAAGTAGAAACAAATGAAATCTTTAACTAAGGAATGCTACATAGCTGAATTTTCAAAATTTATTACAACTCTTTCTTGTTAGCAAAAACGTTACAAACTGTAATTAATTATTACTATAAAAAATATTCCAATAACAGAAAAAAAATATCAATTACATTTTAATTACATCAGCAAACTTTTTTATATCAATTCACTTCAAGTGAGGTGATAACACCCACTAAAACACAACGGGTTATCAGTAGTGAAAGAGAAGGAAAAGACTTTGGAAGGTAGCAGAAACCCAATTAATAATACCAAAAGTTAATCACTGAAAAGGAACAATTCATAACAAAAAGTGGTAATAAAAAACATATTACCATAAATTGGTAATACCAAACTATAACAATTGCTCTGATGAGAGAGGACTGCTAAACTGGTTCTGTCATCAAACCAAAAGAAAATATGCACAGTGACTAAAAAAAAATATACAAACTCAGACTAATGTTATATGCAAATAGAAACTATATGAAGGTTTGGAATCAGTATACATTAAGTCCTACTTGCCATCTCTTTATAAGCAGAAAGAATCATCCTCATTATCATTACTAAAACAACAATAACAACACTAATCCTAACACCTTGATGGGTTCATTTTATTTTCTCTTCTAAAATTAAAAATTCATGTGCTTGACCCCTATCAGTGAAACCTAATCTCTACAAAGGACAATCTTTAGGTAGATGCTACTCAGGCAATATAGGCTCCAGGGCACAGAAATATAGGCAGCTTGTTGCCACACAATGTGCTAGACATGTGATTAAAGACAGTGCTTGTAACATCCATTTGATTTCCTTTTCAGGGTTTGAGAAAATGTATAACACATTTCTTCACTTTTGTCAGCATGTTCACTTTCAGGGAAATAAAACCTTCATTTATGTTCTTCTGGCTTTTCTTATAACAAAAATGCCATGAAAAGAAGAATCTTTACTGATATGTGAGAAAACACAAGCTTCTTGCAACATGATCGGATGAACTTGTGAGTTAAGATAGATTTCGTAACAACCACTAGCTTTACTTTTCAGGGTAAGAGAGAAGATATGTAACTCACTTATATACTTCTGACCTCTGCCTTTTATAGGTAAATATTTGTACTGATAGCAGATCCTACCTAAGCTGCCCTCACATATAATTGGTAAACCCAACAACTTCAAACATGTTGCCAACATAGGTTTTTGTTTGTTGGCATTGTCAAAGTTGACAACAGATGTACCATTTTGTTTTCTTTATTGTTGTTGCTACTACATGAGCAGTGAGATAGTGATGGAAGAATATTTCACTCACTGGTTAACCGATTAGTCAGTACTGAGAAAAATCTGAGAAATTTTGCTAATTATATATATATATATATGAATGAATAAATAAATAACAACAAAAGGAAAACTTAGCCGTTGCATTTTATTCTCTGATGAACTTCATCAAGGCAAATGATTGAATTTTATTTTGCAACAAGTATTTATAAACAAAAGTAAAAATCTTAGTTTTCAAAATTTTTAATTTAAGAGACGCTCATAAATATTCATCAGGTTAGCTGAAAAATCTACGTAAAGTATGGCAGATGCAAAGTGAAATAATGTCTAATAAACAAAAGCAAATGATGCTGTTGAATTTTTATTTTTTATGCAATTAGTATTTCATTTTAGTAAATGATAAATTTATATATTTTTTTTAAATAGATGTTATGAATTGAAGTCTTTAAAAAAAATTTTAACATATTTATAGTCATGTATGTTTCCTTTGGATAGGAGTAATTCTTTCAAGAATAGAGATATTTTAAAAAATTCGGAGTGCAGATATATTTTGATAAAAGTTGATTGTGGCAATCAAGAATTTTCCAGTTAAGTTACTTTCTCTTTTATAAAATATAGCATTCTTGAGATCAAAGTTGTGGTTAAATTTATTTCTATGTAAAACTAATATATTTGATTAATTGTGTAGAAGATCCTTTTTGTGTTCATAAATATGTGATTTTTTTAAATTTCTCATATCAAAAACACTGGAGCCACATGGCAGTTCTTTAAAAAACACTTTAAAATTAGATGTTTTTGTATTTTTTAAAGTAAAAGATAAAAATTTCAGTACCTGTAGTGTATTTGCTTTTATTTTTCACTTTTTCTCCAGGCTCCTCTTCCTCTCCAAAAATTCAAATTTAGATACATCTGTTCATGATACATTTTGCTAAATTATGAATATTTTGTATGAGAAAAATTATATTTAGTTATTTACCATTAACTCCTCAGTAAACTTTTCATCTAAGCTAAATGTTAATACAAGTTCTAAATGTTAACTCAGCACTGACTAATGTTGTGAACAAAACATATGGAGCTGGTCTCTGTTTAAAGAAAAAAAAGCAACCTTGTCATTACAACTGTTTTTGTCATTTATTTTTTAACTTTGAAATAATTTGCACAAAATGGCAAAATCAAATCAGCTAAGCATTGAAGTGAGGGCAGAAACTGACATTTTATTCAAAGAAGGCTGCTCTCAAAGACAAACTGGCATGAAGTTATGATTTCTAGACATGGGGTGCAATATTCATTATAAAGGCAGTTTAGAACATACACATTCTGGCTGTTCCTGCATCGAAACCAGATCAGTGGTTACCAGATGATATTACCCTTGCCACACACCACTTATACCAGAAGATGACTTGGTCCTCAGGATTGTAGGATGACGAGTTGATTGCAGAGTCAGTCCCACACTGGTCAATAATGTCACTGTTCAGCAGGTTGTTGGTCGCTGGCTGCTCTGGTCAACACTTTGCTCCATTCGTGTTGTGTTTCTTGATCACAGAGCAGTGGAGATCAAATGTTGTCAGTAATTGTCGTGCTGGTTTGAAGCACGCTGAAGATGTATTATAAAGGAAATAAAGAAATGTTCTGGCAGATGAAATATAAATGAAAGATTTTCTGAATCAATTTTTGATTTGGTTTATGTAGTTCTTTGTATGACTACATTAACCCTTCCCATTAAAATCTATAGTAACACTTGTGATGCCAATTGTTATGGTAATTTACCCACGTGCACATGGATTCTCCCAGCTATAAAGAGGAGCAGGTAATGCCTTTTGGAGAGGGAAGTTTCTAACAGTTGGACCGAATATTTTTGCTGTAACATTCTCGTTTATATATGTTTGTATTATTGCTTTTGTTAATATATTTGTTTAATGCAATTCCTCTCTTTGTGTCTTTATTTCTGGCCCTAACAAGGCCACAACACCAATTCTTGGAACAGGGCTCAAAGTTTGGGGTTCTCTTGGCAGCAAGTCACATGGATTTCAGCAGCATCTTGATCTGCTCTTTGCCACCTTAGTTTCTTATTTTCTGATTGTAGATGTTTTTGTTGTTCGGGGCTTTTGTATATTTGTAGGGAAGTGTGGTGTTATTAGTTTTGCTTTTTAAGTGTCACTGTGATTAGGCCTTGGATTTGTCCTTTGATGAAGTCAGTTGTGGTGGTTTTTAATCATGAAATGATGTTTTTTTTTCTTGTTTTTTTTTCAGCAGTCCAGTTGCAAATTTTTTACCAAAGCTGAGAGCTTCTAGTTGCATGTCCAATAGATAGGTTTGTAATTAGGTCTTTTCTGTCAACCTTAGACCATTTGCTTTTGCGAATTGATGTGTTTAGTTTGTTTTTTAAAATACGGATTTGCACCTTGTCATAGCTGACTGAATTTCTTATTTTAGTCCATTTGTATTCGTGGAGAGCACTTCTTGCTATGTATGCCTTGTGAAAAAATGTAGCTTCTTTTTCTTCCAATTTTTGTGCTCAGGATTTTAAGAATTCATAGGCATAAAGAAGAAAAGTACAGTGTGAAGTCTTGCGAGCACTGAGGAATATCTTTTTCCTCAATGCAGTTTAAGTTTTTTTTCTGTTTCTGTGGAGCTGAGTTGATATTGTATTGTTTAAGTGTGCATGTGTGTTTTTGTTTTCCATGTCAAGGATGTGTAAATTATATTTTCAGATAGTGTATCTGTGAAGGAACAAAATGGGTTTAAAAACGAAAAACAATTCTTAGCCGATGCATTTCATCTTTTTTGTATAATACAACCCTGTAGTACAGTGATCCCTATGTAATTTTTTGTTTTGAAAGGGTGTACAAAATTATCCATTAAAATCTCAATGTTGGATCCATATAAATTATCATAATATTTTGTGGTTTTAAAATTACAAGTACTAGTGTACACTATTTATATAGGGATATAATTATGTTGGATCGTTTATGTATTTACTAGCAGGATGGCCCGGCATTGCCCGTGCTTGATTCAAAAATCGTACGACTCATACAGCAATCGCTATCACTTGACTTAAAATATTTTTGCCCTTCCTTGCCTTTAAAGGAGTACTCTTTGCCGTGCTGATGTTGCTACATGTCTTACTTCTTGCCTATCTCACACTGCAATTTTTTTTCTATACTAAACATTAAATCTGCTACGAAAAAAGAACTAAACAAAATGAACAGAAAACAATCGGCTTTAAAAAAAAAAAAAAAAGAATGTTAACGACAAATACTTTTTCACGCCCAACCCAGTTCTGCGGAATCAGAATCAACATTGAGTTTAAGCAAGCGAATGAGCCAATTGGAGTAAAGTGCCATGCAGATTTAAATTTTTCCAACTTGTGATGAATGCAGCTATCAATTTTTTTTGCATGCTAGTTAACATTCGTGTCGGTCAGCTGTTGGCTCTCGCGCTGGCCAATAGAATCTTCCTGCCTCTTCCTGGCAGCCAGCTATAGGCTCTCACTCTGGCCAGTAGAAAATGGCCGCAAACTACATGAAAACTGCTGTAGAAGCATGAAAAAATTGATTATTTCCACTATCAATGGGAGTTGGGAAATGCAAAGTCGGTCTTGGCTTTCCTGCTAACTTGGAGCATGTGCATGTAAATTTTGGTGCAAATCCGTCAAAAATTGCAGCCGTGCATTCGTTACAAACACACATCCTGCCTTTTATAGATAGAGATTTTCTATTGTTTTATTTTTTTCCTTCAATAGTTTGAAGTTTTCAAACTGGATACTTTGTGTCAACAAATGATGGAATATAAAACAGCAACATTGCAACATGGAAATTATTGCCCCTATTTTCCAAGCAGAAAAATATGCAAAATATGTACATAATTTATAAATAGTCAGGCCTTTGTTGTAACATCAAAACATAACAGACCTTATGTGTTCCTTTTATTAATTTTTTTTAATCTATATCTGTGAATTTCCTTAGAGGCAAGAGTCATTCAATTATGCTAATTCCCAAAGGACAAATACTGCTGACATATCAAATACCATTTGTAAGCAACTTTTATCAACACCTGCCTATTTTATGTTTTATTATCTATTGTGCTAAGTGAGCATATTTGCAATCTTGCCATTTCAAATAAGAGATTTTTAAGCCAAGGAAAAATTTCTAAAAATGCATGGAGGGTGTAATAGCTAGGATTTGTTTCATTGGACCTAAGTTAGCAACGCCTACAACTACAGAAACCTAAATAAACACAAACATGGATTTATAGAACAAACAATAACAACTATTAGGCAAAACACTGACACTGTGGAAAAGAAATGTCTGGCAGAGCAATTAATTGTGGGAACAGCAAGCATTGCTCAGAAAATCACATGTGTAAGCTTTTGAGAGTGTATTTGTGAAGCTTGTACTTACAAATAAATTCACTTATCAATCTGCAGAGTGCTAGTTCTCATATTTAAATTGCCCATCAGGGAGTGGAATTCTACAGCACTGTTCTTGGTCCAATGTAGTTGCTTCTTCTCTGTTGCTATACTGCTGTCTAAATGCTAATTCTCCTCTGCTTATATTGGTAGAGATAGACTCAACTTGAACACACTTTTAGATTCTCAATCTTCCATTTGATTGGCCAACATTAAACACTTAATTCTTGTTTGCACATTTTATTTTGATGAAACTGTCCACACATTGTTTATGTTATGGCATCTAAATGCTTAAGTTAACTAATGCTTTAATCCTGACTACATTTGTGTGTAGGAAAATATCGTGTAGTTTTTTTTGTTTTTTTTTTTTGCAACAAATGTGTACTTGTGTGATATAACCCCACTTTTTTGCTCTTAATTTTTGTTCAGAACTTCTCATATTATGCACAAGGAAATATGGCATTTAATCAAAGATCAGCATAATCAACATATCTGATAAAATAGATCATCTTAAATCTTGTAATTGCAAGTGCAAATGAAATTTAACAGACAATAAGGACAAACACAAGCATAGTTAATTATTTGATTTATAGACAACAATCATATACAAAAAAGAAAATGGGGCAGTTGCAAACTGCTGGTTCCAGTCTAGTTGGAATGACTGCAAAAACATACCCCACCCAATCTATAGACAAATCGCATTGGATGCATACTGGGATTTCTTTGAAGCCTTTGATTGACCACTTCTCAGTCTCATCTGCCAAATTTTTGTTCTTTCTTGTCTTGAAGTCAGAATGCAGTGATTACTTACCTATATGCCTTTCATTTGTTGATTCCATTCTTAATTTGTGAACTTTTTTTTGGCCTATTTTTGTCTTGCATATATTGTTTGCTTAATATCATTTTTTTCCCTCCCCTTTTCTTTCTCTTGGTATTGTTTATAGCAAACTTTGCCAATTCTGCCAATTACATTTAAACATGACTAATTATATAATTGAGTTTGCAGAGATACTATTCATCTTAAAAGGAATAGTCCACTTGATTCAGTGGTGGTAGCTTTTTCGTCAACTCAGACGCCTAGACAGCCAGGCATAAAGCAGTATAGAAAAGGGTTAAAGAATATTATTATTATTATTTTTTGGGGTGCCAACAGAACCTGATTTCTGATTGCCTAGTAGAATGTGTGGGTGTAAAGCATGGGAAGAATCTGTTCCCATTATAATTCTTAACAGTAATGAAAACAGTTATTAATGCATGTGGAATCAGTAGAAATTCCATAGTGGATCTTTGCAATTTAAAAATATCAAAAAATATATGGGATCCATAGAAACTTCATTGTTACTATCAGACAAAAGATTTATATAGGGTGTCCCAAAAATCAACAAGGAGTTTGAAAGTTTAATAAACTTTTTTTTTTTTTTTTTTTTTTTTTTTTAGTTCTTTCAGGAATTTTATAAATGAGGCTTTGGAAAATAATCATGTAAACCATGCTACATTCTCCACCTCAGGGATGGAACTCCCGATTACTATGTCACCCAATGCATGAACCAACAATTTAATTTTAGAGGCGTCTAAGTGTTGACTTCAATTTCACTTTTATATTTACACACAATATCTCTGATATTGAGCACTTTATCCCATAAATATAGCACACCTTAAGAGTATATTACTTCATATATATATATATATATATATATATATATATATATATATATGTATATATATATATAAAATGTTGTAGCCTCTGTCTGTTATCGAAATCCTCCTAGGGTTTTGGAGATAGATACCCATAACCATGTATATTCTGAAACTACATTAGCCAAGGTACTTTAGAAGTACCTTTCATATTGATCAAAGGGGATCCCTGTTGGGCACAACTCCCGACTGAAAGATTTTTTTTCTCTTTGATTTAAATTAAATTTAAATTTGAACAAGAAAATGACCCCTATTCAAAATATAGAAGGAGAAAGAAGATGGGGTCACATAAGCAAGATTATTTTGATCAAAGGGAGTCCCCATGGGGCACAAACCCCCCGACTGAAATTTTTTTTCCCTTTGATATAAAATTTAAATTTGAATAAAGGAATGACTCCTAAGGTACTTAGAAAAGTCTATTTCATTTTGATCAAAGACTTGTATCCAAAATATAGGAGAAAGCCAGAAGATCGAGGTCACATTGGCAAGATCATTGAGTAATAGTGAAATGCATATTTTTTTCTCCACAAACTATACTAATGATTTAAAATCAATCATCATTTTCTTACAAAAATATGTAAGGCGCGGGTAATTCTATTAGTGTCTAATAAAACAAATAAGAGTCACTTAAGGTAGAGGGTTACTGTATGATGCATGAGCATAAAAGAAGGCAAGAAGTGCAGTGTATGATGTTATGTAGGAAAGATAATGGTTAACCCTAGTCTTGAAAAGGTTAAGATTGTAGTGATTGGGGAAAACATCCTGCCAGGAGTCCACAAAGCAGCAGTTCTTGGGTAGAAGCTGTCCAAGTAGGGCTTCTTTATTACTAATGAAATAAAAAAAGGGCAATTAAGATGGGTTATACCCCTGTGTACATGGCATGAAAAGAAATGCTTTGATATTTGTTTAATCAGCAAAAGAAATGCTTTGATATTTGTTTAATCAGCAAAAGAAATGCTTTGATATTTGTTTAATCAACAAATTTCTACATAAAAAGAAAAAATTGTTCATAATGTAAATTCAGTTAGACATTTTTTCTCATCAGAATCCATCTCGCATATTTATAAGTCTACCTACCATTCATCCTTCCTTTGAATATTTTTGCCACATCTGGTCTGGTACATCTGTTATATATTTAGAGATTTTTGACAAAATCCAAAGAAGAATCTGCAATGTTATTGGTCATAGTCTGGCATCTCTGTTTCAGTCACTTTCCCACTGGCGTAATGTAGCTTCCCTGTGCCTTTTCTATAAATACTTTCATAGTAATTGTTCTGATGAACTTTCCTCTATGATACCTAGACTTTATGAATTTAAGTGCAGTATTAGATTGGCGGCAAGGTCTCATCATTTTATAGTAGGAAGGGTTAAATGTAATTGTAAGTTCTATGCTAATGGTTTCTTCTATCGGCAAATCTCAGCTTCAGTCACTTTCCCACTGGCGTAATGTAGCTTCCCTGTGCCTTTTCTATAAATACTTTCATGGTAATTTTTCTGGTGAACTTTTCTCTATGGTACCTGGACTTTATAAATTTAAGTGCAGTACTAGATTGGCGGCAAGGTCTCATCATTTTATAGTTGAATTGTCTAGTATGGTATAGTGAACCAGCTTTCTTAGCTGTAGACTTAGTAATTGATTCAATATACTCTTTCCACTTCATGTCAGCTGAAAACCTAGGATTTTTGCATAAAAAATAAAATAAAAAAACCTCACTCTATACTTGAGTATATAGCGTAGTCAATGCTGTCACTTGTATTTACATACTACTGAATTTCTTATTACTATAAACATTATATTTAATAATTCCTGTTTACTTTTTTTAAACAGTGAAATTAATGCCTACTAGCTTAGTGATTGAGAATCCTACTAAAGAAAATACACCCCCTACCAACAGAAGTTGAACCCATAATTCTTTTTTCAATCAGAGAAACCACTTTTAAACTAAGTGTGCCTTACCACTAGGCCATGGGAAGCTACCATAGCAAAGTCTCAGTTACCTTATATAAGAAATGCATATCTCTTGTTGTGACCTTTTAAAGTTTATATCTTCTAACTTTTCATTCTTCCGGCAATGTTTATGGTTTAAAAAGCAAGGATTACAATTTTAATAAAACTCAAACTTATGAAGGTGGATTTATACATTTTCTTTATTCTTGAGAAACAACAACAAAGATATTAAATACCATTTATTTTTGTAATCAATTCACCCCAAGCAAAGCATTAATACCACTAAGATGCAAGGGGCTACTGGGGGTGAAAAGAAGGATTCTTATCTACAGGTTATTAACTCTTTGCATGTTATTTAAAGCCAGAAAATATTTTTAGATTACAAAAATTTCTATTTTTTTTATTTTTTTTTGAGATAATGATTTTTTGATACAAACTAACCCATAGTTGGGAAGGGGGAGAAAGATGCGGATTCATACCGTTCTCAAGGGTATTTGCACATAAGTGAATATAATGAAGTGAATTGGAACTTGGCTCTCCGATTAATAATTCCAAGCCATTAGCCATCACACCACTTGCACATCCAAGCTTAGAACACCAGATATTCCCAAGCAGTCAGCCATCATATATTGACCAGGCTTGATGTTGCTTAACTTCGGTGGTTGTCTGGGAACTGATGTTTCAATGTGATGTGGCCAGAAGCCCGAAATGAAAGAGAAAGAAAAAGACTTTAGAAGGAACTGGAAACCCAATCCTATATAGGAATCAAGGGATAAATCATTACTCCTGTTGAAAAGATTCGGGAGGAGTGTGAACTGGATGCTAGGCAAACCTATCGATAAAATAAATAAATAAATAAAAAAAATAGCAAATAAAATTTCAGTGTTCAGGCAGATACATTAAAAGTATAGAGTTGAAGTAAACTTTAGAAGGAACCAAAAACTCAATCCTAAACTGGAAATGAGGTATAAACCTCTATTCCTGTTCAAAAGACCGAGATGTGAACTTATCCACTCCCATTGATAGATTGCTTATTTATAAGAATAATTTTATATTGACAAGATTATAAAATTATGTGAACCAAATATAATGAAATATTTATTATTTACCATTTTACAAAAGAGTAAAAGAAATCTTTTTGCATTTTAAAATGCATTTTCTAGGCATTGCTTTCATTTGTCCTTGCGACACTCTGAATCAAACATTCTTTTAATTTTAGATTTTAGAGACCAAAAAACACTCAATATTTTAAGCGTGTATCCCCCTATTCATTGTGTGGACAGTTTTCCTTGTGTATAATTGCAGAAGGTCTGTAATTTGTATCACAAATATTGCATTGTAGTTGGTATACATATAAACATTTTTAATTTTTTTATAAATTTTTGAATGAAAAAATTTCTTTTCAAATTTATTTCTTTATAAAATGGTAAATAATAAATTTTTATAAAAGGTAAATAATAAATATGAAATTGTATTTGGTTTAATCATTTTTATAATCTTGTAAATAGACATTGCTGAAGGAGTCAGAAGCATAATTGCCGTGTCAAGGGAATAACACTTTTTGACACACTGCTTTCTTGCAGGCAAGAAGGATTATTTCTTATTTTTATAAACATTATATTTATTGAGTACACGTATTTGAGTAGACATTCCTGACCGTTTTTAAACAGTTAAATTAACATCAACTGGCCTTGAGATTGAGGAAATGGTCCTTCTGACAGAAATTGATCCTATATTAATATGGACGAAACATACTTCTGTCTCCCTTACTAGTGATGACATTTGGTAGGAAGCTTATTTATCAATCAATTTTTGTATCAATCTAGGTTTATGTAACCTGTGGTTTTGCTAGTACAAAGTCACAAGTCATCATGACTGAGGGTTTGAGCATACTAGCCTTGTTCAAACTGTTGATCACATCAGATCATGTGCATTCTTCCAGAAACAATACTTGTGTAAATTAAATAAAGTTTTCAGTTTGAAATTCTCTGAACGTTACCTGGATTGATAAACACCCAAAGAAGGATGGGGGGGGGGGCACAACTGTTGAAATGTAAAAAATAACAAAGATAAGGACATTAGTCCGACTCTAAATAATAACTTCTATTCCCAGAAATTCAGACTGTAAGAATTACTTTTGGCATTTATAAGTTTTGTCATAGGAATGTCATATCTTTTCAAAAAAGTAAAAAGAAACATGACACTCAAAACACATGAATGCAGTCTCCCAAAGAAAGTTCATTTTGCTCTGCTTAAAACTGTCACAGAAACTGTTTTCACCTAATGTGAGTTTTCAGGTGACGTTTAAGAGATGCAGAGTGAGAAAATGCTGTTTCGCAAACACTACAAGAAAATGGTTTCTCTCCAGTGTGTGTTCTAGTATGTCTTTTTAAATCTGAACTACTCGAAAATGCAGTCCCACAAATATCACACATAAAAGGTTTTTCGCCGGTATGAGTGCGCATGTGTGTTTCTAAGTTTGAACGGCTTGTAAATGAAGATCTACAAATTTGACAAGAATATGGTTTTTCACCAGTGTGTATTCTCATGTGTATTTTCAAATAATAATTATTTGAAAATGTTGATTCACAAACATTGCAAGGAAATGGTTTCTCTCCAGTATGTGTTCTCATGTGACGTTTCAATGTTGAATTTGCAGAGAACAAGGATCCACATATTTTGCAATGA
Source organism: Acanthosepion lycidas (assembly GCA_963932145.1). Classification (NCBI taxonomy): domain Eukaryota; kingdom Metazoa; phylum Mollusca; class Cephalopoda; order Sepiida; family Sepiidae; genus Acanthosepion; species Acanthosepion lycidas. The sequence continues at coordinate 91,118,111 of OZ010575.1, forward strand.
AACGGTCTATCGCCAGTGTGTATTCCCATATGTGTTTTTAAATTTGAATTTTCTGTAAATACTGACCCGCAAATTTTACATGAGAATGGTTTTTCTCCTATGTGTGTTCTAACATGTCTTTTTAAATCTGAAGTACTTGAAAATGCAAATCCGCAAGCTTCACAAGAAAATGGTTTCTCTCCAGCATGTCGCCTTAGATGAATTTTCAAATCCGAATTCTTTGAAAATGCAGCATCACATATGTTACAAGAATGTGGTTTTTCTCCTGTGTGTGTTCGCATGTGCCGCTTTAAATAAGATTTATTGGAGAAGGCAGAACCACAAATCTCACACGAGTATGGTTTTTCTCCTGAATGGGTGGCAATATGTTCTTTTAATGTAGAACTCCTAGAAAATGTACATTTACATATCTCACAAGAGAATGGCTTTTCACCAGTATGTACACGCATATGAATTTTCAGTGCTGTGCTTTGCTTAAAGGCAGATTCACACACTTGACATTTATAAGGTCTCTCTCCAGTGTGTTTTCTCTGGTGCTTTTTCAAATCTGCATTGCTTGGAAATGCAGACTTACAAATATCACAGGGATACGGCCTTTCTCCAGTGTGAGTCATCATATGTCTTTTCAAACCTGAATTCCTGGCAAATGCTGATCCACACACTTGACAAATATAAGGCTTCTCTCCTGTGTGTGTTCTCATGTGTTTATTTAACTGGGACATCTTCGAAAATGCATACTCACAGATTTCACAAGGATATGGTTTCTTTCCAGTGTGTATAGTCATATGTTCTAATAACTGTAATTTTTTGTCAAAAGTAGAGTCACAAAGTTTGCAGGGAAATGGCTTGCTGCTACTGTGTTCCATAATACACTTTTCCAGATCAGAAGTGTTCAAAATGGCAGATTCCGAGTCTTCTGTGTCTTCTTCCATGTGTGTTGAATGATGTAGTCTCTTTAATATGGGATCATCTATAAAGAAGAAAAGATGAAGTTAACATTATGTCATTAATGAAATGTATGTTTTTATATGACAGCATATATAATGAAGCTGTTAGCCACTTGTAAATAGGATATTTTTTGTATGATGTCATACTGGCACCCAGTAAGCACTGTTTTCGTTGTCTTCATTACCATTCATGAATTATCTTCAACAGCTATCCACAGGCCCAGTGCAAAGATCCCATATGCCCCCCCCACTGAATCTATGATACAGGACCCCCTCATTCTACTACATATCAATTTTCATAAGGTTGTATTCATATAAACTACAAATTTTATTGCAACCTAATTATGTACAATAATGAATCATATGCAATATAGGTGAACAATTTAAACTTTAAAAACTGAAAATACAATCTATCTAAATTCAAATTATAGACATGACATAATAGATCATTCCATCTTAAAACAATGTTTTGTGGCAATTTTTAATGTCCACTTGAGATTTGTTAAAAAGTTGAATAATTTTAACACATTGAATATTATGGATAAAAAAAATAATGTATTTTATAGTATTTTTTGAGACTTAGCATGAGCTAAAAAATTTAATAATTGGGACCACCCCCCAAAAAAAACCCCAGAATGATGTCAAAATCTGAAAAAATTTTTCATCTTTTAATAGTTGAGTTTAGTTTGATTCATTATATATGGGTAAAAAAAAAAAAAAAGCAACTGTTGAAAAGATAGTGAGGGTCACAAAGCACTGCCGAGTGTCACCAATAAGGCACCCCCTTAGGGTTCAGAGGTAGTACGCAACTGCCCTGGCTATCCAATTCATTATCATATTTTGTCAATTGGTTTATTTAGCAGCATATCAATTCCTTATGGGTCATTTAATGCAGAAATTTAATTTTCTTAGGAGCTTTCAAGTAATAAAAATATAGAATATCTTATTCTGCTCTCACAACTGAATATATGGCAGATGATACTCAGATTTTGTGCATATACATGTTTGTGTGGACATAATTACTAGAGGCTAATTACTATGTGTCTTTTATGTTGTAGTTTTGTTAAAGTTATATTTTTGAATACAGTTTGATTTCTTTAAGAAATTGTAGGATATTATATTCATTAATGTCATCAAAGAGTTCTTTCATGTTGGTTGTCTGATTGATTTTGTTTAGTGGCATATCAACATCTATGGGTTATTTAATGCCGAAATCTAAATATTTTGAAGACAATTTTATGGCTTCAACTGAATTGAATGCAATTTTATACTTTCAACTACAGGAAATGTATTGTTGGTTATTTTGCTTTAAAAAATGTATTGTTGGTAATTTTACTATAAATATGTATTATTGGTAATATTTATTTTTATATAAAAATGTATTTCTGGTATTTACGATAAAAATGTATTTTTATACTTTCATAGCGTTTTTTTTTTTTTTTTTTTTTTTTTGCCAATAGCTGTGACCCTAACAGATGCTACCACCCCGAGTCAGGGTGAACCTGGCAACAACAGCAATTAAGAGATCATTCCATGCTCCTTAAAATCTTCACTCTCTTTGCTGCTGGATGTAGTTTATCATCATACCAAAGATATCTCGTCAACTACTTACACTATGTTCATCATTATCTCCAAGAGGATGCTGAAAAGTTGTAGCAAAAATTGTTTTAGGAGTTGATTTATAGCTTCAAGTGAACTCTTAACATGGTTTACACACTAATACTGCAAATAGACTCATTGGTGCCAACAAATGAAAATGTATCAGAAAATGCTTTGCACTAGATAACTCATAGCTGGCACCATAATAAGAACTGCCAGCCATGAAGTTATCTTGTGGTTGGCAGCCAATGTGCTAACCACTTGCCAATTCATTTTCCAGATAAGAAGATATAAGAAAACAACATTTGTCAATAACTTCCAATTGAAGACATTTCTCAAAAGCTGTTTGTTGTTTGTTGCTCCAGCAATGAAAGCATTTACCGAAAACCATCTCTTATCGGTAGTTCAGGGAGAGGAGGCATTTCCCAAACGTTGTCTCTTGTCAGTCATTCAGGAAAGGGAGGCATTTCCTGAAAGTGTATAAGAATTTTAAAGTGATAGTAAAGGGAACTAAATCTTTACCCCTCAAAGATCAACTTTGAACTTGAAACTTTTACTAATCTGGAACTGGTTAACTACTGTCCATCAGGATCCCTTCTTAAGGCCATACGGTAAATTTGATCCTGAAATTTTTCTCTTTTGCAAGTAACAGCTTTAGTGACCACATGTTTATTGCAGCCGTTCTTGTTGACATAATGGAGTACAGAAGCCACAAATCCCACTTGTTCCTTGGACACTCTTCTAATGGTTAATTCTGCAAATATTAATTACATTTGCAAGCCTTTTTTTTTCACCTCTTGTGCATACAGCCCTCTGTATATTAAACCCATTGAATTAAATGCTGTCATTCAGTTGTCTTTGACTTTGTGGAATTTAACTGCACCTAGGGAAAATCTTTATAAGCTGTCACTCCAGGAAGGGAGGCATTTTCCAAAAGCTATCTCTTGTCTGTCACTCCTGGAACAAAAATGTTTCTTAAAAATAATCGAGTACAATCAAATCAATAATATTTCTTTTTATTTCTTGCCAATTCTTCACATTCATTTTTTATGAAATGGGATCAAATATGGATTAGAATCTGACAAAACAAATAGGAAGCATTTATAAATCTGATATGTTTCATCTTTATTAAAGTTTCATCAGAGAATGGGATATGGAGAAAAAAAAGTAAGAAAAAATTCTGGTATTTTTCATTGTGTTTGTTTTTCATTGGTCAAGCAAACTTCATGTGTATTTTATCTTGTAAAGCAGCATTTGTGGGTAAATTTATGCATGTATGTGTATCATGATTCTTCTAGTTTGTCTATGCAGGATTTGGATGAAAAATAATGTCGTTTTCTTACATAGTAACATATGTGAGAAAACGACATTATTTTTGCATCAACCTAATATATTTGTGTATATGTGACGAGTAGGCATTTTTATTTATGTATAGTGGTTGTATACATGTTGATTCGGGGATGTTTTTACATAACACTGTCATGGTGGTAGTAGTAGATAGATGTATTTTAGATTCTTTAAGTATGGATTTTATAAAAGTTGGTAATTCAATATATTTGACATGTGTTTATAGAAGGTAAGAGATTTATCAGAATCCCCTTGAAGTAGTTCCAACATAAAAAAATATGTTTTTTTTTTAATTCGGGTGGCATTTATATAATCGAAAATATTATGCCCAGTTTTGTGTTATGAGTGAGTTTAAAGGGTTGTCTCAATATAGATCTCTCTTATGTTTGTAAATGTGGGGTTTTAGATTCCACGATGTCTCGCCAGTGCAACTATTTATACATTGCAGAAACTTTATTTAATAAATCCCAGCATCTAAAGTAGTTTTGGGTCTATATTTTGGGTGATGTGATTGTGGAGATTGTAACTCATCCATATTTCATTACTGCAGGCATTCACATTTTTCACTTTAATTGAAATAAATTATTCTTTTTATTATTTTTTAATTAAAAAAAAAAAAATTATAGTTTAAGGGTAATTCAAAAATGATCTATCATTATACAACAGTTTCACATTCAAGTTTTGGGACCACAATTTTTTAGATGTACCCCATGTCACTTTTACATGTTTACTGCTTCAGAATCTCATTGCAGAAGTATTGATCTTCTGTCTATATTTCTGAGATGGGGCATTGTAACTATTTGCACCATTTGGACTGTTGTCCTCATCTTTATATCCATATTCATGTTTCGGCTGTTGTATGTTTCTGCCTTCTTCAGGTGATATACATCAGAATTTCAAACTTTATTTAGTCCACGAGGCTAGATTGTTCTATTTCTCCATGCCTTGCCTTTTTTGGTTATTTCAGTTTTAGTTAATTCCCTTTTAATAACTCAATTCTCCAAGATTTTGTTCCCTGTTATTTTCTATTGGTATGTTGCAGATGGAATTTGGTAGGTGTCTGTGTGTGCTGAAATGAGTTCTAATTGAGCTATGGTCAGATAGGCTACTTACATCTATCTGACCATAGCACAATTAGGACACATTTAAACACAGACAGAAACCTAAACTCTGTCGCCAACATACGAGGAGAAAATACAAGTATAATGCCTCATCCACATGTAAAAAAAAATTAAAAATAATGGAAACACTAATAATAAAAAAGGAAAAGCCAACACTCAATAACATTAACTACGAACACGGCCACAACATGCTGACCATGTTTGGAAAATAAAACATTCCTATAACTTCAGATACATCCATAAAAAAATTCACACATTCAGTTAAAAATCAAAATCATCCTTGACAATGGCTAAAAGGAGATTCCATTTTGTGGCCACCATAGATGAGTGTTTGAGCAAGTAATAAATTTTGCTTGTGCTGATCTCTCTGCATGGTGTGAGTGCCTGAGTGAGATGGCTTATTTTATTTCAACATTGTAGAAGTCCTTGCATGATTATCTGAGCATGTGAATATGATCAGTGTGCTAGACTTGTGTACACTCTTTGAGTGTCTTTGAGACATTTTTTTTCCTGGGCTTGATAGGTTCCTATTGGTTGAGAAGTTCACATAGTGTGCTTACGGCTACATTGATGTATGGCTATACCAAGTCTGGTTTAGAGTCTATTTTTAGATTTGTTCTCTAGTTGTAGAGGGAATTTGAAAATTTATTTTATTTTTTTCATTTTTTTTTTTTTCGTATTTTCAAAGTCCCAACATGTCATGTTAGTGATATTAGGTTGGTGCAAAAATAATGACGTAATAATGTCGTTTTTTGATGTATTTTTTAACGTCAAAAAACGACATTATTACATCATTATTTTTGCACCAACCTAATAGTAGCTGAGTATCAGTCTGGCAAAATGCGAAAAAAAAAAGAAAAGAAGGAACCATTGACATTCATGGTATGCCCACAATTTCACTAAAAAAAAGATTGATTAAACAATTTTTTATTGTCTAAATATTTGTCATTATTAAGAGGAAAGACTAAAGTATTTTTTTTTAAATATTCTAATCCTTTCTAGCACATTCGAAATTTTAGCTACAAATCTTGTTTATTTTGAGTCATCAAAATTGATGTAAAATCAATCATGTCCCCCATTATCGACAGTTTTATAAATAAAAATTGTTTTTTTTAAGTTTTATATTATCTCAGTGATGAATTTTTTCCTGAGACAATATAAAAATTACACAAGATACCATTACATTTCTTAAATGAAACGTGTAACTCGTTAATGAAATGAGATTTTATTTCTTTTTAATTGTTATATGGCAGTCATGCAAATATTAAATAAGATTAGTACATCCTGCTCATTTTTTAAAAATGTGTTAGTTTTAATCTTAAATGTTAATATGACACTTATAAAATTTTATACCTATTTTATTTAATAATACAAGTAAAAAAATGAAATGCTATGCATTCAATTTTAACACCTAACAGAAAGAAATCCAAGCAAGTTATGGGGTCATTTTCTAAGTGTAGCTTAGATGTGGTACAAGGCTAAAAGTATCGGGCACCCAGTGAGGATCAAACTCATAATTCAGTTGTAACCATTACACCATGTCAAAGTGCCCGAAGCCAAGCAAAAATATCACTATCAAGGGAAACAACTAACTCACATGACATTATTTCGCAGTTGTGCATCCATATTTTTGCCGGAAACGATTTTGAATAAATTTTTGAAATATTAAAAAATTATTGTAAAAATATCCACGCATAGCAGATTTTAATAAGCTTTCAAATTTATGATCTGTAAAAAGTAGATAAAATAATAAAAGCATTTCCATTGTAAAAGATTCAACAACTTTTTATCACATTACGTATTTAAAATTGAAAAAAGAAAACAATTCTTGTAAGAAGTCATTTTTCATCATAAAAATGTTTTGGCTTCAGATAAAGATGTCTTTAATATTTATTATTCAGAAAAGCCATTAAAAGCTTTTTTAATTAAATAATGTCTAAGTTTTATTGGGTCTTGTATTTTTACAATTGAGTTAAAAGTTTGGGTAATAACGCACAAGTTTGGGTAATAGTTTGGGGCCTTTTTTCTTCATGCTGTTTTATTTTTTGTGAAATGTTGGCCATACGTAAACTCAATAAAACAAAGATATTATTTAATTTCAAAAGCTTTTAATTGCTTTTATTTATTTTAATGAACATGGACAATGTTGTCTGAAAGCAAAAAGATATTTCGATAAAAATGAATTTTTGAAACAAATATTTCTTATTTCTGAAATATTTTATTATTTTTACATTAAATGTTAATTCTTCTAAAATTAAGGAAAAGTTTGTACAATTTAATGAATGTTGTCATTAAGTAGATATATATTTACAGATTATAATTTCCAAAGCTTCTTACAAACTAACAAACACCAGTATATAAAAAAAATATAATTTGTGTCAATAATACAACTTCAAATCAAATTTACAGAAGACCGGAAGTATCATGCATGCAATAACAAAAAACGTCATGTGGACCGAGTTTCTGTCTAGTATTTAATTTAAATACTGAATTTTTAATACAATTATTTGTTATTTCTTTAATTATAATAGATTTTTACATTTAAGTTGTTAAAGTATTATAAAATTAGTTAAAAGCCGCATTGTTTCATAAATGTCCTTTTGAGATAGATTATTTTTGTGAAACACGTGTGAAGAAGTTAATTTTTTTTTATTTTTCAATTTCAACTGAGAAGAGTACCTACAAGTATCAGTATCATTTTATGAAATTTAAATTTGTATTTTATATACACTTCTGATAAAATTTCATAAGAAAGGTACCTATAAATTAATTAGATACCTTTCTTATGAAATTTAATCTCACTCTCAACAGCCTTATTTGAATTTCTTTATAATATATTTTCCATAAAGCATCGTAAACGTAAAGGTGAAAGCTAAGTACAAAAAAAAAAAAAATTAGAGCACTGAAAGTTTACCTTAAAAATAACGAGGTAAATAATGTGCTCACTTAAATCTAAATAATATCACTTCTCTCCTTCTGTATAATAAATTATACTCACGTAAGCTATCAATACATCATGAAAATATCTTTTGTCACCAGTCAAGTGACGCAAATTGTTATGATCTGCTTTATTTCCAAACATTTTTTCGGCGCAGAAGGTAAGTTAAGCTTGCTTCAAAATATTTTAAATAAACATTATAATTTCTAATTTTCTTAAAATAAGTTTTGAAAAAATTATAATTGATTTTTAAAAGATTTTCAAACTGAGATTTTATTTTTTTTTTTTTTTATAAAATGGAAAAAAATGATTGACATGATTGATTATCTGTCAATATTTTGCTGACTAAAAAAACAGGATTTTTAACGAAAATTTTGGATGTGCTGGGAACATTAAAAAATGGAAAAGAATCCCTCCAAAATACTTTGATCTTTCCTCTTTAATAACGTAAACATTTAGACAATAAAATTTTGTTTTCATCAAGTTTGGCACCTTTTTCATCATGTTATGATCTTTTTAGCGATCTCATGAAGGTACCTATATGCTCTTTTTTTTTTTTTTTTTTTTTTTAAAGCGATCTCATGCAGGTACCAAGGTAAGTGGGAGTCCTTTTTTTTTTTTTTTCTTTTTTTAACCAAAAAAATATTTAAATTCTCGAAGAACTGTTTTTTTTTAAGTAAAACGTTGCAACATTAAATTTTTCGAATTTTCATAAAAAAATAAAATTAGGTTGGTGCAAAAATAATGACGTAATAATGTCGTTTTTTGACGTATTTTTTAACGTCAAAAAACGACATTATTACGTCATTATTTTTGCACCAACCTAATATAAGCGGGGTAACAGATGTAAAAAAAAAAAAAAATATTTCTAAGAGAATTTCACATGTGCTTCTTACCTCTTTTAGTCGAACGGTTGGAACAATGACAGAGGCGGTGTAAAGCAGTGTATGTCCCCTTGTGATAAGGTACCTACGAACAAAAAGGGAGGTAACTCGCATTCATTTTTCAGAGACCAAACAACCAGTACAGGTGAGCAATGAATGTATAATGCATTTTTAGCGATGGCTGCGAACAAATGATTTCCTTATGATTTGACCGTAATATGCAGTCTTTTTTGTCCCTAGCTAGTAAAAAAAGTAAAGGCAATGGCGGATGTGAAATAGAGATTGGTGTTTTATTGCTGAAAAAAACCTGCTCTATCCATCGGTGTTATTGTGGTCTCTGTATGCTGTAGTTTTCATAGAAATAAATAGGAAGCACTACTTCAGGGAGGCCCGTTGCACGTTATCGAGCAAGTAAAAAAAAAAAAAATATTACTCGATTGATCATCCATATGCTAAAATGGCTGGCCGATCAAGTAAATACCGCAAAGAGGGTAACGTTTTTTTTGTTTTTTTTAAATTAAAATATTTTTCTTTGCAATTTAAAGTACAATGAAGAAGAGGCTGTGGTTCAATTAACTTTTCTTAAGCGAATTTTACCAATATTTATTTTACTTTTATGATGCAAAAACCCCCTCACATTATTTATTAAAAAAGAAAAAGAGTATTTTTAATTTTAACCTACATTGTTTTTGTTTTTTTCAGCTATCAAGCGTATTTCATTTTTTTATTTGTCAAAATTCGACAAAAAGGTTGGGGGGGTGGAGACGAAGAATTTCTTTTTAAAAATAAAAAGGTCTTTTTCTTTTCTTTTATTTTTATGGTTTAATTCCCCACAACTGAATTTAAAGACAATCAGTAAATTCATTTTTTTTTTATAACAAACGAAATTTAATTTAAATTACATTTTAATCATTACAATTATAAAATAAGGATGGTCTTTGAAAAAAACAAATATGATGAAGTAAAAAATAATAATGAGTTAAGTTAAAATAAATGAATAATGCTACCGAATTTTTTTTTTTTTAAAGGTCAATAAATAAAAAATATTTTGAAAAATTTGGTCGCTTTCTTTTTTCTTTTTTAAATACATTCAATTTAAAGCAATGTCAATGTTTAAATATCTTTTGGCATACTTACCTGATTCCGTTTTTTTTTTACTGGAAAACAACGGATGAAAGATGAAAGAATAAGATGAAATAAATTAAAATATTTCGAAGAACAAGCAGATTCGAAATAAGAAAAACATCTGGCAATCGATTAGAAACAAGGGAGGTAATAAAGGTAACTGCCGACCAATTCTTAAATTTTTAATTTAATTTTATTCTTGAACATATTAATTTATTTTATTAAAAATATCTTATGGTAACATGCTGTAGAGAAACCTTTCCACTGTGAAATCTAGAATTAAGTGTTCTGTGTTCTCAAAACAACACAATTCAGCAGATGCAGGAGAGAACCCATTCATTAGCTGTGAAACAATACAGTATGACCAGAAGACATACATATGAAGAAAAATATACGGAAAAAACAAACAAAAATCCTTATATGCAATTATGCTGTTTTAATGTTAATATGTCAACGTCGGACGTTTCTGTCTAATAAACCATCTTCAGGACATATTCATAAAATATAATTAACATTATCAATTCAACATGACAAAGACGATGGACATAAGAACAAGAAGACCTATCCAAACAGATAACTGAAAGTTTTATAAGATCAGCGTTCCGTTTAAACATGGTCAGTTATATGTTTGGATAAGTCTTGTTCTTATGTCCATCGTCTTTGTCATGTTGAATTGATAATGTTAATTATATTTTATGAATATGCCCTGAAGATGGTTTATTAGACCGAAACGTCCGACGTTGACATTATATTAACATTAAAACAGCATAATTATATTTACATATAAGGATTTTTGTTTGTTTTTTCCGTATATTTTTCTTCATACTGTCGGATCTATAGCCATATATTTGCTTACATACATATATGACATATTGTTCAGCTGTCGAACTCTCTGCCTTGGCAGAGAAGAACTCGGACAAAGCTTTGCCGCAAGGCAAAGTTTCGTCCGGGGAGGTAGACAGTCCCTTAACCCGTCTAAGCGGGTTCAAAGGGAATATTTTTGGCCGAGCTTACGAACTCGGAGAAAACCACGTTAAACTCGGCCTTGTGCCGCATACATTCCTTGTGGGCGGGGGGACTGTTATGACAAGACTTTCTTGAGAGAAACCTCTCTGCTGCATAGTCCTTGGAAGTAGAGTTTCTTAAAATTTAAGCCACAAAAAAAAAAAAAAATGTTTTCTTCCACTTTAGAAAGGTTCCTGTTATATTTGGTTGGGATTCTGCACCGAATAATGTGCACCTGTGTGCATTCATTTTTACCTGTCTTGTGTGTTGCATAATATTTTTTTCCAAATATTAAATCTGAAAGACCCTGCTGTAAAACTTGTGTGGTTAGGTTTTCTCCAACATACAAACATTAATGGCACTCCTGCAAGCAATAGATTTTACTATTAAGTTGGTGCAAAAATAATGACGTAATAATGTCGTTTTTGACGTTAAAAAATACGTTAAAAAACGACATTATTACGTCATTATTTTTGCACCAACCTAATAGTAAAAAAAACTTCCAGCAATACATTTTAATTGTGAAAAAAATTCTAGCAAACGATTTTAGTATTAAAAAAAAAACAAACAAAAAACTACAAAATAGATTAAAAAAAAACATTCCAGCAATATATTAAAAAAAAAAATCCAGCATTATATTTTAATAGTAAAAAAAATTCTAGCAATAGATTTTAAGAGTCAAAAGAAAAAAATTCCAGCATTGGATTTTAATTGCAAAAAAAAAAAACAATTTCTAACAACAGATTTTAAAATTAAAATTAAAAAATTCCAGCAATAGATTTTATTTTTAACTGTAAAAAAAAAAAAAAAAATAGATTTTAATATTTAAAAATATTCCAGCAATAGATTTTTATAGGTACCTCCACTTTTTCGCGGGAAAACAGCATAGCGTAATAAACAAATGCCACAAACTTACCGAAAATAAATTTTTATCGTCAAAACGCTTATGTTATTATTAAGATGAAAGACCAAAGTGTATTTTAATTATTTTTTGATATTTTTTAATATTTTTTAACACGTTCGAAATTTTGGTTAAAGTTTTCTTTTTTTTACGTCATCGCGGTGCTGTAAAAATAACATTGTTTTTTTTTGCGCTTTTTTCCCGTTGAAAACCCATTGATTTGGAAATTCTTGTAAAATTAAAGTAATTGTCCGATTTTAATGAAATTTTCAGGACTTATTTCACCAATGAATGAAATTATTTTTGAAATATTTCTTTTTAGTAAATTTTAGTAAAAAATATTTTTTTTTTTAATATGTTACACCCCACTTACTTATTTTCCCGAAATTTTTTTCAATTCTTTTTATTTCCTTACAATTTTTTTTTGTTTAAAGTAGGAGTCATTGGAGATGGTAAATCACCTACTTTTTTTTTTCTAATTTGTTCCAACTTTTGTAAAATGAGCTTTGAATAGAAAAATAATGAATCCAATAAAACTATGATATTACTTAATTAGAAAAGCTTTTAATTGCTTTTGTAAATAAGTAATATTAAGGTCATTATTGCCTGAAGAAATAAATTTTTTCTGATGAATAATTAAATTTTACAAGAATTTTTTATTTGTTTTACATTTTGATTATAATAATTTATAATAGTTTAAAAATCGTGCAAAACTCTGTATTAGCTTATTTCCTTTTGATAATTAGTAATTAAGTAGAAACAAAATTTACGAGTTCAAAATTGCCAAGTTTAATAAATTTAGTGATTCCACTTTTTTTTCAAATAATTTTTTATGTTGTATTTTTCTACTTAATACATTCCTTATTTCCATGTACGGTAGACTGAAATTGCCATTATTATAAAAAGAGTTTTGTCCCTTTATTCTAATAAATAGACATAACAGTAAAACTAAAAATAAAAGGGTTCACTCAGATTTCTAGTAATTTTCATTTATGGTCACCCGTCGTAAGCTGTCATCACTTGTCAATCAACACGTGGATCAAGTATCGGATCAAAATTACGGTACCAATCGTTAATAATTCGTTGTATATTTCTTTTTTATGCTATAATTAAGTAATATTTTTTTTAAATCAGATTAATTTAACATTAAATTTTCTAATTTTACTAAAATGACGTGTCAGAAATTTTTTTAAATATTTTTAAAATCGATAAATTTGTGTTTGTTTACAAATTTCTTAAAATTAAGAAAATGGCGGGATTTTTGAAAATTTAAAAATTTAAAATTAAATTTGACATTCCAATGTATATAGTTTCTATCTGAAATATACCAGAATTGTTTACTTAATGGAAATAATAAATTTAATGATTCAACTTTCAAGTAAAACTAAAATGAAATATTCAAGCATATTTTTTCATTTTAAAAAATGCATTTTAAACTTAGGTATCGATAATTTATGCCGAAAAAGTGGTGAAACCCGGATATAAGAGAGATTTTTAACGGACTAATAGGGGAGATCATCCGTTAAAGCTGTTTGTTAATTTGAAGCCCTTTTTTTCGTGGCCTAAAAACACCTACTACAGTACTAATATATTGTAAATAAGTGTAATATGCATGCGTATTTTATTTTTAATTTACTATATACCTTTAAATAAAGTTTTATAAAGTTAAATCCAGAGTCCGTTGGTTTGGGGATCGTTAATTCGAGGTTATACATTTCTAAAGAAATAATGGATTTTAACTCTTTAATTCAACATATTTTTATTACTCGTATTTGAGAAAACGCTGCCTGCACATTTTAGAAAACGTAAAAAATATTAAAAAAATTATTTTTATTATTTTTAACCGCGTTAAAATTCTAAATGTATAATCGTTTAGGTTAGGTTTTTGGGGTTTTTTTTTTTACACTTTTTTTTTAGATAAGTGTATTCTTCTGAAAGTCAGACGGTTTGTGTGAAAATTGTTGCATTTTTTATGGCCTTCTAGGCTCAAGCAGTTGATGCCGCCAAAGTTGTTTGATTTGTTGCCGATTAATTTTTTTTTTTTATAATAATCGGAGAGAAGTTTTATATACATTGGCAAATGAGAATCGAGTATTCTTGCCCTTGTGAAATTCTGTCCGCAGCCGGCATGACCCGGCTTTTTCAATAAGGAGGAGGAAGAAGGCATTTTGCGCATTCAGCCGTAGGAGGTCATAAATCAATACGAGGAAATAGACAGATTTCTACCTCAGAATTGAAATTCGTTTCTGAATCCTCCGGAGAAGATTTCACACCGAAGAACATTCAAGTGAACTTTGCTGCAAAATTCAAAAGGTCTTTGAGAAAACAATTTGAAGACACGAAACTCCTCCGAGCTGAGACGTTCCTTTCGAATATTCTGTTAACAGAAGTGAGTGCATTTTGAAATTTCTGCCTTGTGCAATTTTGTTATTGCTTACTTCAAGTCTTTCCCCCCCTTTTTTTTTCTATTTTTAAAGAGTTAATTTTTTTTGTCTTTCAATCCGTGCTTTTATGAACCAAATTCTAACATATTTTCTTGATTTTGTGGGTGATCCCTTTTTGTTACCTCAGGACATTGTTAGGCACACAAAAGGAAATTCTTGTGCAACCCCTTGTATTGTACCTTTAGCATTCTGCTACTGTGGAATCTTCCACATTTGCCAGTTACCCCTCGGCACGAGAAAATGTACTCTTCCCCTGTAGTAATTATCATCACATACATACAGATCATGCGTCAAGCATTCATTGGTTAATCTCCTCAAAACTAGCTCGCTGATTGGTCAATTCCAACCAATCAAATTTCCCGCTCACTAAGGTTTGATCCAGTCACGTGATACACCATCTTATATAAACAAAACACATGTAAGCTCTCTCTCTCTTATTGTAAATAATCATTGTTTTTGTTGTTTTTTTTTTAAATTGTTGTTTTATCCCCATCCCCACAGACTTTGAAATGTACATATGGGGACTAGTTAGAAGTTCATAGAGAATTTGAGGTATTATGGTGGACGCAGTAAGAAACGTAGGAGTGAATGTGTTGTTTTGGTGATAGGAATATTGTTGGTATGTTTGGGTCCGTGTCTGTGACTGGCTAAGTTTATAATTAAGACAGAAGAAGACCGTCCTTCCCCAACCCCCTTTTAGGCCTTGTGCCACATTTTGTACAAACGTACAAATAATCTTTTCGTTTTCTCATTCATCTTTCTCCTTGCTGCCAAGATGTAATCTTCAAGAGCTCCCGTCTTGACCATGCGGTCAGACGTTAAAGAACATTACCAATTCACGCAAGTACGAACTCTTAACTCTTCTGAACTTTTACCAACTTTATCCAATACACAATTCCTAACATGCAACAGGAACTTTATTCTTTTAAAATACAGTTTAATAATTACTTCATCTTTATGAGCCCAAGTACAAATATTTCCAAATCTAAGAGACATAACTCATCCAAACCTTCAGCTTATATGCATGTACACCAAAACACTAATAAATTCAATTATGTTTTGAATCATTACGTTCTGTCTTGTATTTTATACTTTATGCTATTTTACGTCAAATATAAATTGCATTGCGTCCATTCACTGTCCTTAATCACGCCTTTCCTAGTCAAAAGATAAATATATGTAGTATCAACCCCTACACTACCACTTTCTTTCAATGTCAATTTTTGTGTAAATTAAACACAAAAAGTGGATCACAGAGCCTTGATATTTTTCTCACTTCTCATTGGTCAGTTAATATTAAAATCATGTTCTTGCCTACGTCCGTGCGGCTGACCTGTTCAAGTTTGCAACAACGCCTACGCGTTATTCAAAACCATTTCCCCCGCCAAAATCAGAAATACTCTACGGAGCCTATATCACGTGACTACGTTTATTATAAATACATCAACACAAGTTTCTTCTTCCCCTTTTGACCTCTCTTGCCTTCTCTCACATGCAAGATGTAGTAACTAAAGAACTCGTGTTTCGTCCTTTACAGCCAAACGCCAGCGTACACATACACATATACGTATGTACGGAACACAGTTCAACAATTTCTATGAACAACGCACATCTACAAACACTACGAAAATTCTCTCATTGAAGCCGTTCACCCAGTAAGTGAATTAATACCAAAAATTGACTCAACCCAACCAGTGTAAGAAGAATAAGATTTTCTTCAGCAACTAAACTTGTCAATATATTCACCAGCGAGAGATATTACTTCAAAAAACCTTCTGAAGCTAGTTTGTATCAAGCATATTCTCAGCTTTCTTGAATTCTTTCAATTCCCTCATTTGTGAACATTTAGAGCGGCAAGCGAATTCAACTATCAATATTTCATGAACAAAATTCTTTTACTGTGAGCTCAGATAAAAAATATTTCCTTCATAAAGGACTCTAAGAAATTCCAGTCAAAGGGAAGTAACCCTCATGCTTGTATATCATTGAATGATTGATATATACATAAATAATAAATATTGTTTGTTTGTTATAAAAACAGTTTTTCGTGTTGTTTCTCTTGTTTGCTTTTCGTTTGCTTACACATTTGTAAAGACCAAGAGAAATATTTTGTTGATTTAGGCCGTCAATATCGCTATACCTTTTCGTATTTGTGAATAATTGTAAATTTTTCCTTTTAAAATTTTACGCAGTAGTTAAGTCATCTTGTTTCTTAATTTTATTTTGCACCTATTATTATCGTGACTTGAATTGTTGTTTCTACCAACAAGTTTTTTTTTTGTGTCTGGCACAAGAACTCGGAGTTGGTAGATAAGTAAAATTTTTACAAGAAGCAACAACAGAGACTAGTGACTGTGTCGGCATTAACACAGACTTTTATCCTTTCAATATGGCCGTAATGTTGCACAGGAAAAAATAACCGACATGATCAGAGGAAAGAAATCTGGATACTACACTTCTTATCCTTTAAACGAAAGAGACATCGATACAGCTTCCTTAATGTTCATTGCTGATATATAAAAATAATCCCTACCGTTACTTTAGGCACAAATTTATAATCATTATGATTGCTAAACTTTATTTAATTAAAAAACTTAAAAGATGTATTTTTAAAATATCGAGGGATCGCCTCAACTCCAAGACATATTCGTGCAAAACACTCTAGACCAGCGTAAGTTTTTCATTCATGACCCCATTTTTCACCACCCCAGGTATTAATTCACAACTACACTGAAAAGTGAAAATACATACGTTGTTACCACATTAGACGCAAGGACTCCGTACGGGCGTTCTTTTTGTTTTTTGTTTTTTTACCGCAGCGCTTACTTGGCACATCATGTTATTGTGCGTTTGGGAAATAACAAACTGAGATGCAAGTGGTTGAATTTAATTTTCGAAACCCTGTCATTTCGCTTCGTGACCCCATTTGGGGTCGTGACCCATAAACTCTCTAGAGCAGCGTTTCTCAACCGGAGTTCCTTAGAACACTAAGGTTCCGCAAAAGGCCACCAAGGATTCCGCGAGAACAGGTGAGATAAGCAGAAGCTAATGCACTTTTGATTTTTTTTATTTAATTTCATATGTGCAAGACTTTTCATTCCAATAATCAAGATTTTGCTAAGTGATTTGAAGATGAACATTAATTGGTTACTTAGAATTTTCTGTGTGTAAATGAAAATTCCCTGATGAAGTAAATGAACAGTATGAATTGTATTTTTATTAGCATTATCGAAAAATTTAACAATGAAGTAATTGTTCCTTAAAAAAACAGTTATTCAAAATTCAAAAATAATGTCTTTGGCTAGATGCGAAAGTGTCTCGTCAGTATTCTCAGGATTTAGTGGCCGACTATTCTTGCTTGATAAATTTTCTAAACTTGGAATTGTTTTCGCCGTTCTTTCTCCTGTTTTTCTTAATTTTTATTGAAAGCATGCCTCCCAAGCCCACTATTTGGTGAGGGCGGTGGATTGGCCGTTGATCCCCCCCCACCGGGTCGTTGCTTGGACTTAAGGTAAGCTGTACATTCACTTGTATCATGAAGAAGAAAGCGGACTAACACTCGCTACCACGTATGTTGGGGCATTTATTATGACATACCAATAACTCCAGATATCCTTATTTTCTTCAATTTCTTTTTAGAATAGACAATGGGACAAGTTAAAACTTAATGTTGCGAAAGGGTAAAATCCAAGTGTCAGTCAGGAACTCTTTGCAAATTACCTCCCCCTTTCATCGTTCCCTCTGTTTTTGTTGTTGTTGTTGCATATGTTATGTAATAGGAGTAGGTAGGCTTTCCTACCGCCCGGTCAACACTTCTCCCCCTTCTCTTGGACATGAGTAGAGGCTTACGCCTTGTTTCTTGTTTAGGAAGGGGTTCCCGGTACTCTCTCTCTCTCTCTCTTTCTCTGCCCTCTGTATCTCCAGTTGCCTTGATCTATCCACTACCCTTCTCCTCATCCTTTCTTCTATCACTCCTATCTGACCTTGCTTCAAATTTTCTATAACCCCTTGCGTCCTAGTGGCTTCCCGCCTTGCTTGGGGTGAAACGCTTAAAAAAAAAATTTACCACATGAACTATGATAAAAATAAAATGAGACAGATGTGGTATATAATTTTATTATGTTTTTGCGCAGAGTATCCTTGAGATATGTAATTCATTTTTAAGGGTTACGCAAGGACCACTTAGGTGCTAATACCCGTGGGAAAGGGTATGAATCATCACCTTCTCCCCCAGCTATGGTTAACTAGCAGGACAGACAGGGTTCTATAGCCTTGGATGGCAACTTGTCCACCGCAGAAAGAAATGGCAACCTACTGCGGGAAAAAAATCTGCCTCGTCAGTCATGTATCAAAAGATACATGATTGCCTAAGCGTGTATCACGCATGGCACATAACTGGTTGAGGAAGTGGAGAGCCGACTTCGAATTCCAGTCAAATCCATTAATACATTCACTTTTTTACGTGATAATAATTATTACCCTTGGGAAAGGTATGAACAATGAATCCTCTTCTTCTCCCCACCCCTAGCGTGTATCATGTATGGCACAGAACTGACTGAAGGGTAAGAAGGTTGAGAAACGCTGTTCTAGAGAGACTGAATTACTTCCATTTCATTTGTAAGAATTATTGGGTGAAATTTCCGCGAATACCAATGTAATTTCAGTAAGGAACAAATTCTTCTTTTACACCGGTTACTCTAGTCTAATTCCTTGTTCTATCTCTTGATTTTGTCAAATCAGTATTTTTATTCTATTTTCATATCATTAAATATTTTTTTATTGCAATTTATTTGAAAATAAGTAGTTTCATTGATTGACATTATGAAATATTCTCGAGGCTGATAAAGAATTATCAAGTCATGCAACAACAACATTTCTTGTTTGTTTGTTTGTTGTTGTTTTTTGTATGAAAAAGTAAAGATTCAACCAGAAGTAAAAAGGTAAGTTACAGTTTGTCTTTGAATAAAATATATTCCTTGAAGTGGCAGTCGATTTTTTTTTTTTTCAATTACAAAATAAAATTTATTTTGGCTTCATTACCGTTTTTACAGGGCCCATGACACTGGAGTTGAGATAGACGGCGACTTGAACTACTAACTATATTGTTTTTTTTTACTACTACTTTATTTACCGACGTTGTTGTAATTTAAACTGAATTAACTTATTAAAAGGTGGATGTATTGTAGTGAAATAGCAGGTGAGATTATATTTGTTATTATTATTAGGTTTTCTTTGAATTTCTGCACTACCGTATAACGTGTAGGTACCCCACTACGGACTTTCTACAAAAAAAATTACCGTTGACATTCGCATTGTTGACAGATTCGCGATACTAAAAAAATGTATTTCTTAAAAACTTAAAAATATTTCTTGAAGCTTTCGTTTTTTTAGTTTTAATTAAAAAATAAAGGATTAAATTTACTCAATAAGAAGAGTAATACTTTGTTGTATTTTGGTTTGCTTACTTAAAAACTGGATTATTGAAATTGATTGGAATAGAGTAGACAGAGTATTTACATTTGTCCTATTGTCCTAATCTTTGTCGCCATAATTGTCACAACGTTTCAGCCGTTGTACGCTCCGACCTTCTTCAGGTGGTTGGAATTTCGAACTGAACCCTTTATTTCGATCACTGGGGTAGACTGTTCTCGTTCCACGTGCCATGTTTGATGGATGTCAGTTATCTCCTGCTAATTTTCCCTCTGAAAGTTCTCCACTGCCTTAACCGGGTATTGAACCCACACTCTTTGGGTCTGTCACTGGATCTAACCAACGCCTTTATCCACTGTGCCATGTGTCCTTGAGGACAACGGCCGAAACGTTGCGACAAAGATGAGGACAATAGTCCGCTAATGTAAATACTGTACATAATACTTCATCTCAGAAATATAGACAGACTTTGATTGGAATAGATTTTCATTTTTTTTTTTTTTTTTTCAATAAAATCGAATATGTACGTCGTTTTTTAAACATTTGTAAACAAATTCTCCGTTTTAAAAATCTTGCAAAAATAAAATACACTTTTCTTAAAGATTATTTGAGGAATATTAGGAAATTTAAAGTTTACTTAATCTAATTCTAATTTGAAACAAATATTACTTACTTTATTTTTAGCATAAAAAGAGTAGAAAAAAAAGCATTGTTTGTCAGGTAGTGATAGATGAGTTCAGGAGAAGTCATCGGACGGATGTGCAGAAGAGTCATAAATTTTACGATTTTTACAAATTAACAAATAAGCAATTTAATATTTTATTCATTTTCAGATACTTTTTTGAGCTTCATCTAGGTACCTCTACGAAATCGCTAAAAAAAAGAGCATAGTCTGATGAAAAAGACGCCAAACTTTACGAAAACAAGATTTTATCGTCTAAATGATTATGAAGAGGAAAGACCAAAGTTTCTTTTAATTATTTTTAAAAATTTGTCCTTTTTAGAACATTCTAAATTTTGATTAGAAAAAAACCTTGTTTCTCTTTGTATCAACCGGAACTAGTAAATAACATACAATTTTTAGCACGTTTTTTTTTTTTTTTTTTGTATGACACACATTAATTTGGAAAATCTTGCAAAAATAAAAATAATTGTCGGATGTTAATGAAACTTTCAGAAACTATTCACAGATGATCGAAATTATTATAAATACGTTGTTTTTTTTTTTTAATAAAAAAACAAAACAACATATTTATAATAATAATAGTCATGGCAGAATTTTTTTTTTTATATTTATTACAAAACCACCTAATATTCTTACGTTTGAAGATGCTTTCTGGAAAAATAAAAAAATAATAAAAAATATAAAATACTATATAACAATAAAATAAATTTAAAATTTCATAACTTATAAAAATTAAAATTTCATACCTATAATTTTTCAAATACTGGACGTTTGCAGATTATAATAAGCTTTCAGATTTATGATTCGTACAAATAGTTTTACTTAATAACAGTATTTCCTAAAAGTTACAACATTGAAGCTGAATTTTTAAATATTTTACTTTATAAAATATTGTAATTAAAATTGTAAAATAAAAGAAAACAATTCTTGTAAAAATTGTTTTTTCATTATAAATTTTTTGCTTCAGACAATCTTGTCTTTAACATTCACAAAAGCAATTAAGTTTTTCTAATTAAAGAATGTCTTAGTTTCATTGGATTTTGTATTTTACAATTTAAAGCTGATTTTCGGTAACTGGTTGTTTGATTTTACAAAAAAATTGATTATTTAAAAAATAAATTCTTTAAAGACTTCTGCTTTTTTTTTTTAATTAATATCATCAATAAAATTTATACCTTTGAATTTCTCAAGTTTTTATAAAATTAAGTAAGGAGAGTGGTAACAGATGTAAAAAAAAAATATTTTTGTCAAGACTTTCTAAAAAAAACACATTTTCTGAATAAGTTCAGAAAATTTAATTAAAATCCAACAATTATTTAATTTTTGCAAGAATTTCAAAATCAATTTATCTTTCACTGTAAAAAAGACACTAACATTTGCTATGTTATATAGCTGACACAAAAAACAAGATTTTTAATCAGAATTTTGAATATTCTAAAAACTAAAAAAAGGATGAAAAAATTTGCTAAAATATTAAAAAAAAAACACTTAATTTTGGCAATAAAACTTCATTTTTGTCAAGTTTGGGGCATTTATTCATCATAGTATGTCATTTGTTTACAAATTCGTGAACATCTGTACCATATTGATCTACTGTGCATGTGGTAAAGTTTGACTACTTTTATGTCATTAAAACAGCCCTTGCTTGCCACAGTTGTGTTGTCAATGTATACTTGCTCGATACTTCATCAATGCCAATATAGTAGGACTTTATATTCGCAGATACCAATTATAATACGCCATTGAGAAATACTCTTATCATATATCTTTGAATAATACTTGTGTGAAGAGAATAGCTGTCCGAATAGTAATAGAAGATAAAGGAGAATAGTGAACACAGTAAGACAGGATAGACTAGAATAGCAAAACATACACCATACATAACACGACTTCCTCTATATAAGCATTTCCGCCATGGTCACGTGATCTACCTAATTCAATAATGAGATCACCTGTGTTTATTCACTTGTGCTCTACATTCAAACACAAGTGTCAGCAGTGACACTTCATTCCTATATAACGACTACTAATATTATTTAAATAAGTTTTTTATGGTACAAAATTTAACAGTAGCTAGGAAAAGGCAAAATTTATATGGCATTTTTTTAAAAAGCTAAAAAAAGAACAACCAGTTTCGTCCCAGGACTTATCAAGTTTATTTTTCTGGGATGTAAAAAATATAAAAGTGTGTAAATTAAATTATTATAACAAATGGATTGGGAAAAAGAAATTATGAATTTCAAGAAACTAGAGTCCAATAATATTCAGACCCAGTAAGCATTCCCTCTGTTTACAAAGGGGAGGCCCATGGGATCTGATATACAAGGACTCTAGAACCTTGAGATGAAATGTGGATTGGGACCTAGATAAAATTGAAAAACAGTCACGACTAAAATCAACCACACATTTCCTGCTATTTATTACATGCTCAGCAATAGCAGAGCCAGAAGTATTGGTTAGTTGGCTTTTCCTGGCATCCAGATTCAAAATCCTGGGGCTAAGAGTTGTTTTATTCTCAAATCCAAATGCTTGTTATTATTGACGTTCTCATTGACAGTTGTGCTATTTTCTTTGTCAATTGTAGACACATTTTCATTTGCTTTTTTCTGTTTTACTGGGATTTATTTTATTTTTAGTAGGCCCAATAAAAGGTAACCTATCAATTGATACATGTGCATGGGTTCCATTATTCATATCATTTTTAGTTGACCATGTATAGCGCGCTTCTAAAGGTTTTCTGACTCAATCGACCTTAAGCCATACTTTGTCACGGGAACTCTGAGATTTTGGGATGAATGTTTTATTACTGGTGTGATGGTGTCTGTGGATCATCCCACTTGGCTTTGCCAAAACACCTGCCAATAAAAAGGGAATCATATTCTCTCTTCCTCTTTTGAGCTCTTTTTAACTCTTGCTTCCAGATGTAGTTGGAAATTAGAATAAGAACATTGCTGACAGGGCACATTCGCTTCCTTGGTCCTCTGTTGGCTTTTGAACTCACTCATGCACTCACATGTCTATCATACACACACAAACAAGCACATTCTTAGCTAGTTTTAATGTGTTTTCCTTTTATTACAATTGTGTACACATGTAAATCCTTTTGTTAACAACATGCATTGTTGTTTGTTTTAAATTCACTGTTTTGTTAGTCCTGGGTATGACAGTAAACTACATCCGGCAGTAAGACCTCTGATTGAAACATTGGAGGTTTTGAGGAGTAAGGAACCACCTCTTAATTGCTGTTGTTCCCAGGTTCATCCTGACCCAGGGTGATCACACCTCTTAGGGTCCAATCTATGGACAAATAGTGAACTTCCCCAAACAAAAAACACAAAGAAATAAAGTGTCACTGCCGACACTTAAGTTTGAACGTAGATCGACAGTGAGTAAACATAGGTGATCCCATTATTGAATTAAGTACAACACTTGACCATAGAGGAAACGCATATGTAGGAAGTTGCATGATGTCTAAAGGACCACTAATTCCTAGTCTATCCTCTATACTCTACGGATCTGCATTTCTACTCTTTCCTCTATAATGATCTGGACTGCTATTCTCTACTCTCTTCACTATACTATTCCGCTTTTCGGATCACTATACAGATTACTATTCGAGCAAGTATTATCGAGCAAGTACTATTAGCGCGAGTGCTATTTGAAGGCATCTGACACCAGTATTGTTCAACGGCGGACTATAGTGTGACTGCAATTACAAAGTCTCTGCTACAGCAAGCATTATAAAAAATCACGAGTATTCAATGACATCACAAAAGTGGCAATGAGTCTTCGTTGACATCACAAAATAAAGCCAACTAAACCAGCAATTCATTTTATAGTAGACTTATACATTTTATCTGTAGTTGAAGGTATACAAATGCATTCAGAATATATTTAGTTGAAACCATAAAATTCTGTACAAAGTATTTAGACTTCAGCATTAAATAACCCATAGAGGTTGATATACTGCTAAGCAAAATCAACCAACCATTGTTTTGTTTTAATTATTTTTACCTGGACTCATATTGAATCTGTCAATATTGTTTACCGGATAAATTTTCCACGAGCTCATAAATATTTGATATAAAATGTCTATACACGTCACAAGCAAAGAGGGGGGTACCTGCAACATATATCTACCCAAACAACATACTACTATCCCACATGTCCTTCCCCAAATTATGCACTTCAAATTGCGTGATAGATTTAACTAAACCCTGTATATATTCATTGCGGACAGAGGTACTCCTTGCATGGAATTCATCAACCAAGAGATTTGGGATCAACATGGGGGCACCTGTAACTGCAAGAAATAGTGAAAAACCAGATTCATTAGGTGTGCTATATATGCCTAGAAGAACTTTGTTTTGGTTTACTTTGGTTTGTTATGTTTTATGGCATATGAACCTCAATGGGTTATTTAATGCTGACAAAATTTTTTGCTGGTAATATTTTTTTTTTTCAAAAATGTATAGCTGGTAATATTTTTTCTTCAAAATTCTATTTCAGGTAATATTTTTTTCTTCAAAAATGTATAGCTGGTAATAATTTTTTACAAAGTATTTCTGGTATTAAAACCTATTTTTACACTTTCATAATGTTTTGACCCCAGTTTCAGGGTTAGCTATTTGCCTATAGTTGAGACCCTAACAGGGGCTACCACTCTGAGCTGGGGTGGACCTGGGAACACCAGCAATTAAGAGGTGGTTTCATGCTCCTCAAAAACTGCTGATCAGGGACCTTGCTGTTGGTCGTAGTTTATCGTCTTACCCAGGAAGCAAAAGTAGTTTATCGTCATACCCAGGATGCACAGAACTATCAGAATCATCCTTATTCATTATTCTTTGAGTCATTATGGCCATTTTCAGTGTGTGGTCATCTCTCTCAAATCATTAGTTTGTGAATGATACATGGGATTTCTTAATCTGTAAAAACCCACTTTTGATAGTTTCTGGAACAATTCACTTTTGAATTGACTCTCTCTCTCTCTCTCTCTATGATGACATATGGTGGAACTATAAAACTACTTATAAAGCTTATAAATGCATCTGCAACAGATCATGCAGTTATCTCTGTTCGTAGCTGTATTTTGATTGAGCAAGTTGCATGATAGATATGGGTTAGAAGATACTTAGAGTGGCTTAGGTACAGGTCTAGATCTCTGCAGATTATAGGGAGAGAACTGACGATATCCAGGTGAATCACTTGGAAGTGAGATGATGTCAATGCAAAATTGTGGATAGCAGATTTTGTGAGTTTGTGAACTTTAGTCTGTTGAAAAACAACACATTCGGCACAGAACTGCTTAATAGTTTTCTTCATGTTTGGCTAAAACCTCCGATCAGGAGGTTTTGAGGAGTGTGGAACCACCTCTTAATTGCTGTTGTTCCCAGGTTCACCCTGACCCGGGTTGGTAGCTCCTGTTAGAATCCCAGATGTGGGTAAATAGTTTCCCCCTCCCCAAACTGGTGTCTGAATACTAAGAAAGTGTAAAGATGGGTTTTTTTATAATAAAAAAAATACGAGCAATACTAATTGCAATATATAAAATGCATATTCACAAAAGCCAATTCCCCAAAACTACAAATTCCCCTCAATGGGGTACCCGTTTGCCATGGATGGTGACCTGTGATCCCTGTGGACAGAGTCCTGGTGACTGAGTGACTCCTGATCTCTATCTATAAAAGGCAGGATGTGTGTGTGTGTGTGTGTGTGTGTGTAACGAATGCACAGCTGCAATTTTCGACGGATTAGCACCAAAATTTACATGCACATGCTCCAAGTTAGCGGGAAAGCCAAGATTTTCAAGCTTCTACGGCAGTTTTCATGTAGTTTGTGGCCATTTTGTACTGGTCAGAGTGAGAGCCAATAGCTGGCTGCCATGAATAGGCAGGAAGATTCTATTGGCCAGTGTGAGAGCCAACAGTTGACTGACATGAATGTTAACTAGCATGCTAGCAAGCAAAAAAAATCGATAGCTGCATTCGTCACAACTGGGAAAAATTTAAATCTGCACGGCACTTTACTCCAATTGGCTCATTCACTTGCTTAAACTCAACATTGATTCTGATTTCGCAGAACTGGGTTGGGTGTGAGAAAGTATTTGTTGTTAAGATTCTTTTTTCATTTGGTTTTTCCAGTTACGAGTCCTTTTTTAAAGCTGATCGTTTTGTGTTCATTTTGTTTAGTTCTTTTTTCATAACAGATTTAATGTTTAGTATAGAGCTTCGAAAAAATTTGCAGTGTGAGATAGGCAAGAAGTAAGGTATGTAGCAACATCAGCACGGCAAAGGGCACTCCTTTAAAGGCAAGGAAGGGCAAAAATATTTTAAGTCAAGTGATAGCAATTGCTGTATGAGTCGTACGATTTTTGAATCAAGCACGGGCAACACCAGGCCATGCTGCTAGTCCATTATAAAATGACCAGGAGTTTCCACAACACATCACTGATCCCTACCTGTGATAGATGGGCAGATGGAATAGCTCAATCCATTCCAATCATCTACTCACACAGTGGCAAAGGCTACTTGGGATGATAGATAATGGCTCCAAGATGGCTGTGAATTGTTACACCATACTATACTTGGATAGATATAGTGGGGAATGTGGGTGCTTGTATTCATTTTCATCACAACTATACCTGCATAGGATCAGTGTGAATTGGATTAGTCACCCCCTGATAGCGTCCCTTAAGAAGGAACTCCAAAACGGGTGGGGAACACAGATGGTGAATACAAAAATCAAAATTATATGGCTAACTCTTATAAACGAACCAAGAGAAACTTTTGAAACTGTGAAAATGAGAAATCAGAAAAAAAAAACAAAAACAATTTCTAACTTTCATGGTTATAGAATCACTAGAAGGTGAAATATGAAAAGTGTCTCCTTTTGTGTTGCAAAGGGTTATGTCGGCCATGATTGAACTAAAATCAGTAAAAAAAAAATAAAGATATATAATACACTTAATTCAAGTAAAAACCAAAAAAAAGATGCAGAAAAATGACTAAAAATCAAGCAAATAGACAACAATAAAGTAAAGACTTACTCTCACTAATTTCTTAATTCATCTAAGGGAGGAGTAATAAAATGCCCAGAGCTGTCACTCTGCTCACTCAAAGAAATTAATAATGATGACATCCTAAAAAAATGCAAGGAGTAACAGATGTCAAAAGAATTCAAATAAAATGAAATGACACATCAATTAACACAGTCATGTATGTTTTGATATTCAACAAACCTGCCTAAAGAAATAAAGTAGTCAAGGTAGAGTCATACATTCCTAATCCCCGTAGATGTCACAAATGTCTAAAATCTGGTCATCTATAAAATATTCATATGAGAGCATCAGTCTGGCAAAGATGTGGGGGAACTTGAGTCGGATCATGAAGAGTCACCCTGTGAAAGGCCCTCCTCCTTCCTTATGTCCAAACTGTAAGAAAAAACACTCAGAAGACTCTAACAAGTGTAACATCTGGAAAATGGAAAAGGAACTAAAATATGAATAAAATAGACACAAAAAAAAACATCTTGTTCCAAGAAGCCAGAAAACAGGTTGAATCTTATTCACTTCCAACGTCACATGCAGATATCGCTAAAGTATCAAATCACCAAAATGCCATCCAAGAGAACAATGCAATAAGAAGTCAAGACCTTACAAGTCTAATAAATGAATTGAAAAGTCTAATAGAACTAATAAAATGTAGTATATTGTCGGAGTTAACTCCTCCTTTAGTCCATTAACCCTTTCACCAGGGGTCTCTCTTCCCTGGCTATAAATAGTCGCTGACCCTTCGCCTCTTTCTCTTTTTCCCTCAGGCCTTTGGGCTGACACCTGGAGGTAAATCTCTCTTTTTCCTCAGGCTTTCAGCCTTATCACCTCGAAAATGTAAGCACTCAAAGGGATAGCATTTCCCAAATGCTGGGAACACGCTAAGCACAATACACACACATACACACACAATATTCACACACACACACTTTGTCCTTTGTAACTGTTTCCATGTAACTTGTTATTAATATATATATTTGTATACAATATGTTTATCGGTCTTGTGTTTGTTTTTCTTTGCCTTTTTCTTTCGGCTTAATTAAAGTCCAACCTTTTCATGTAGTTGGACCGGCTAGCAGGAAAAATCTGAACCCACATGGGTTCTTCTACGTCTACTCAACAACTTCACAGCCACGGTCCACTACAATATCACACATAAATCAAGCTCCCATAGACAAAACAAATCTTATCCCGTCAACCACAAACAAGAAAAGTATCTATATGTACAAAACAATTAACTTTGAAAATCCCAATTGAAAGTACAGAAATCCTTCAAGAAAGAGAACCCTCTAAACATTCTCAAGAGAATCAAAAGGTGCATAAAAAAAGTAATGCAACCCAGTACATCATTGAAGAACCAAGAGAAATGGACAGAGAAGAACAAAATTCTATGCCATCTCAAACAAGGGAATGGTCATCATTCAAATAAAGATCATCAAAAGAACATAATGTAACATTAAAGGAAACAAGATCGAACAAACAGCAACAAAGTGCTAATAGACTAGAGAGCATAGATACTATGGACACTTCACCCACTAAACAGAAATCAGACAAGCAAAAAACTCTTAACATCTGTGGCCAAAACACTATGAAAGTGTAAAAATAGGTTTTAATACCAAAAATACTTTGTAAAATGAAAAAAAAACTTATTACCAGAAATACATTTAAAAAAAAAAATATCTCCAGTAATATGTTTAAAAAATATATATATATATCCAGCATTCTATTTTTGGAAAAATATTACCAGCAATACATTGTTGAACAAAAAAAAGTATTGCCAGCAATACATTTTTTTAAAAAAATATTGCTAGCAATACATTTTTGGAAAAATTTTACCAGCTATACTGTTTTGGAAAAAAATACTACCAGCTATACTTTTTTGGAAAAATATTACCTGAAATAGATTTTTGAAGGAAAAATATTACGAGCAATAAAAATTTTGTTGGCATTAAATAACTTATTGACGTTGATATGCTGTAAAATTGAATCAAATCAAACCCAATCCAACTAGTTTTCCAAATCACTAATACTAATAACCTTGTGTTAAATCTGCTCTAGTTTTACATGCTAACCAGAATAAAATTAAATCCCATTTCTCATTTTACTTGTTCAAAATTTGCATTGTGCAATTGATTTCACTCAGAATATCCTGTTTAATATGTCAGATCTAAATACTAATTTATCAGTCTTTCTGCCTCCCTTTTTTTCATTTTAAAATAACAAATTTGTATCTTTTTGTTTTGATTAATATTATTATATTCTGTGCTAATAGGAATATATACTTGAAAAATGAGGTGGATAAAATAAGTAAAGTTTTATTGTTAAAAAACAGTACAATAAGAATAAAGGTAAGTTATGCACAAGGTTGTCGCAAGTCAATCCAGTAGTGAGTGCTACTATTGGAAGGTCGATAGTTCTTGTGTAAGTCTGAGTTGTACTCAACAGATTCCAGCTAGTATATTTAGCTTTCCCCCCCACGAGGGTTGCATGTGGCACAAGGCCAGTTTAATGTGGGTTCTCTGAGCCTATAGGCTCGGCCAAAAATATTCCCTTTTGAACCCGTATAAGCCTCGTCCGGGTTCCTCATTGCCCAAAGGCAGAGAGTTCAACTGTTTAGCTGGAACAGATTCCAGCTGGTCTCTGTAGTCCGTTGACTTACAGATACTTATAGGCAGTTACTACCTATAGTGTAGTCACTCATGGGGGTGACAGGTTATTCCATTACATTAAATATATAGTGGATTTTTTGAGATTTTAGAAACTTGAAAATGCATTTTGTATTAACCTATCTCATAATCCAGAATATTTTTTTTTTCTGGCACTGCTCAGTTAATGTATTCTTTCTTTTGACAGCTGGCATCTTTGAGAGTACCTGAAAACCATTCTGAATATTTGGGAAATAAAGAATTGATTCATTGTGAAATTCTTGGATAAAGTATTCCACACTAAGCCCTGACTGAAGAGGCATATCAGAACATGCAGAAAGGGGAGAAACTATTTCCTGTTAAATCTTTGGAGCTACATTTCCCATGAATTCAAATCTCAATACACAAATATAACAAACAGTGGATAGAAAATTGTTTTCTTTCTTTGTGGCATTAAGTTTTCCAAAAAGTCACATCACAAAACATGCATGTTAACTCATGTGGGAGAGAAATTAAGTTTTCTCTAAATAGTAATCCCAAAAAACACAATGTATACACATAATAGAGAGAAACCTTTCCACTGTGAAATCTGTGGACTTAACTTTTCTCAAAAGGTACATCTCAAACAACATATGTATAAACACACTGGTGAGAAACCTTTCAACTGTGAAATCTGTGGACTTAACTTTTCTTTAAATTTTAATCTCAAAACACACATGTATACACATACAGGAGAGAAACCTTTCCACTGTGAAATCTGTGGATTAAATTTTTCTCAAAAGTCAAATCTCAAACAGCACATGTATAAACACACTGGAGAGAAACGTTTCAACTGTGAAATATGTGGCAGTAAATATTCATATAATTCAGCTCTCAAGAATCATATGTTGACACATACTGGAGAGAAACCATTCCACTGTGAAATCTGTGGAGTAAACTTTTCTCAAAATGCACATCTCAAACGACACATGTATACACACACTGGAGAGAAACCATTCCACTGTGTAATCTGTGGAGTAAGATTTTCCTGTACATCATCTCTCAGAAAACACATGTTAAAGCACACTGGAGAGAAACCTTTCCACTGTGAAATCTGTGGATTTAAGTTTTCTCTAAACTCTAATCTCAAACGACACATGGTAAGACACACTGGAGAGAAACCATATTGCTGTAAGACCTGTGGAGTAAGGTTTGCTATTAAATCATCACTCGAAAGTCATATGTTATCACACACTGAGGGAGAACCATTCCACTGTGAAATCTGTGGAGTAAGATTTACCTGGAAATCATCTCTGAGAAAACATATGTTAACACATACTGGCGAGAAACCATTCCACTGTGAAATCTGTGAAGTAAGATTTGCCAGTAAATCATCACTCAGACAACATATGTTAAAACATACTGGAGAGAAACCATTCCACTGTGAAATCTGTGGATTCAACTTTTCTCAAAATGTAAGTCTCAAATCACACATGTTGACACACACTGGAGAGAAACCATTCCACTGTGAAATCTGTGGATTTAAGTTTTCTCTAAACTCTAATCTCAAACGACACATGTTAACACATACCGGCGAGAAACCTTTCCACTGTGAAATATGTGGATTTAAATTTTCTCAAAATTCATCTCTTAAAGCACATATGCGTAAACACACTGGAGTGAAACCATTCTGCTGTGAAATCTGTGAAGAAAAATTTACTTGTAAGTCATCACTCAGAAGACATATGTTAAGACATACTGGAGAGAAACCATATTGCTGTGAAACCTGTGGAGTAAGGTTTGCTATTAAATCATCACTCAAAAGTCATATGTTATCACACACTGGAGAGAAACCATTCCACTGTGAAATCTGTGGAGTAAGATTTTCCTGGAAATCATCTCTGAGAAAACA
Source organism: Acanthosepion lycidas (assembly GCA_963932145.1). Classification (NCBI taxonomy): domain Eukaryota; kingdom Metazoa; phylum Mollusca; class Cephalopoda; order Sepiida; family Sepiidae; genus Acanthosepion; species Acanthosepion lycidas. The sequence goes on from OZ010575.1 coordinate 91,150,121, forward strand.
CATGCTAACACATACTGGAGAGAAACCATTCCACTGTGAAATCTGTGGCTTCAGCTTTTCTCAGAATGCATATCTCAAATCACACATATTAACACACACTGGAGAGAAACCATTCAACTGTGAAATCTGTGGGTTAAGATTTTCCAGTAAACCATCACTTAGACAACACATGTTAAAACATACTGGAGAGAAACCTTTCCACTGTGAAATATGTGGATTCAACTTTTCTCAAAATTCAAGTCTCAAATCACATATGTTAACACACACGGGAGATAAACCTTTCCACTGTGAAATATGTGGATTAAACTTTTCTTTGAATGGTAATCTTAAAAAACACATGTTAACACACACTGGAGTGAAACCTTTCCACTGCGAAATATGTGGATTTAAGTTTTCTCACAATTCATCTCTTAAAGTACACATGCGTAAACACACTGGAGAGAAACCATTCCACTGTGAAATCTGTGGAGTAAAATTTTCTTGTAAATCTTCATTCAGAAAACACATGTCAACGCACACTGGAGAAAAACGTTTCTACTGTAAAATCTGTGGATGCAACTTTTCTGACAATTCGCATCTCAAATTACACATGCATAAGCACACTGGAGAGAAACCATTCTACTGTGAAATCTGAGAAATAAGATTTTCTTGGAAAACAGATGCAAAAACAAACAGGAGAGAAAGCTTTCAATAGTTGAATAATCAGATTTAACTTTTCTAAAAAGTCATCTCTTAAACACACATGTTAACACACTGCAGAGAAACTTAACAATCTGAAGATCCCATGTCAGTTGGATTATGTCCATCATTTCAAAATGTGACGAACGAAGCCTAACTACTAATGAGACATAAATATGTCAATGCACATCTAGTTCTATTTGTTAAAGTGTAATACAAGGATACAATTAGATGCTTCACTTGGTAGGACTACCTTGTCAGACTCTTAGCAAGATCTCCTCTGCAGAAACCCAGATATGTGAAGGCTCATCTCTTTTTTTGTCCCTCATTCTCTCAAGATGCCTGTTGATACTTCTCGTAAAGAACATGTCATATGACTCCCAAAATACCATTCAGAAATTTAAACATAGTGGTTAATGTCTATTGGTTTGGAGTTGGGTTTTTTTTCGCCAGTTCTATATGTGCGTTCAGTGTCATCAAAAAGGCATATTACTAGATTCAGTATTTTTTTAGTTTTACATAAATTTCTACTTTTTCCACTGCAATAAATACATTATGTAAAATGTTTATTTTAGTTTTACCTCTTGTTAGCCAAAACAATGCACATGGCCTGAAGATTTTGTTTAAGCATGAAACTGGGTGTTGATTTCAATGTCCACTTTTTTACAATTTTCAAAGAAGACATCAAACACAAAACTTGAATTTAACATAGTACATACTTAGGGTATATTATATACTAGCAGTAGAGCCCGGCGTTGGCCAGGGATGTAACAGTAAGAGATAGATCAAGTATCGACCATCATAAAGACTGAAAAATAAAATTGACAAAGATTATTGTTTAAGGTTGACGGACACGCATGTCTTAATTATTTTTTTTGCTTTTTTTTGTTTTTTTACGAATTGGTCAAACCCAAACTCAAACAAAAACATTGTTTTCAATTGTTATGAGTCTACCGATTGAATAGAATTTTATTATAAACAATTGTCTTGTAAATGGAATTTTTAAAGCATTCTGAATGTAAAAATAAAGAAAAAAGTGTGCAAGACAATAAGAAACACTACCTGCCAAAAGAAAAAGTGAAGTTTTGTTGAAATCGGCTGAAAAATGTAGGAAATCCGATCCCATATATAAAGGAGCGCACACACACACACACGCACAAACAACCAACCTGGGTTTTATAATAAGTATAACTCAATGTGAGTTGTCCCCCTTTCATTAATGCCTCTTACCGTATTTTCAAATTGATTTTGTGCGAAAACAATTGTGTTTTTCCAATTTTTGGTGCTGTCAGAACCACCACAAGGTAATTTTACGTAGTCCTGTGAAGTTTTGTTGAAATTGGTTGAAAAATGTAGGAAATACGATCCCATATATAAACGTACAGACACACACACATACACACACAATCTGCGTTTTATAATAAGTATGATAAGGAGAAATAAAATAAATGTCTAAAATAAATGTTTGTTGAAGAATCCCTGTCAGAGTCCTACAGTTCTTTGCATATTTGACAACAAATGACTATAAAACTTTCAGGAAGTGAGCAATCTCTTTAGCACTATGCTCTGCTTTTAAATTCCCATGGATAATGAAATTTACAAGAATTGTTTTAATTTTTTTTCATTTTAATTATACTAATTTATAAAGTTTTAAATCTTTTAAAATTCTGTAATAATTTGTAGTAGCTAGGTGATATTGTTAAATAAAAACAGTATTTACTAATCATAAATGGAAAAGCTCACTCCAACTTTCATACATTCAGTATTTTAAAAAGAATTTTGCATTTTTTGTGTATAAATGTGTCAAATTTTGTAAATACTGACATCCAGACATAACATTATCAGAAAATAAAAGTAGTAACCTTAATATAGGCACAGTGGAGTAATGGATAGCGGCTCATAGAGCTGAGTTTGAATTCCAGTTAAATCCATTACATTTACTTATGTGCTAATACCCTTAGGAAAGGCAAGAATCCTCTTCTTCTCCCCTCAGCTATGGGTAATTAGCAGGACAGGCCAGGTTCTATAGCCTTGGATGACAAGTGGTCTACTGTGGGGAAAAAAATCTGCCTCGTCAGTCATGTATTGAGAGATGCATGATCACCTAAGCATGTATCACACATGGCAGATAACTGACTGAACTATAGTAAATTAAAAATTTATTGGTAACTAACATTTCCTCGACAAGTGTCTTTGTAAGACTATAAAACCAAAGTACCTAAAATTCAATAAAATATTCGATTAATTAAAATATTTTCTTCATTTTTTAAGATTACTAGGTACCAATTAGTTACATTCCATCATCGCTGAAGTACCACCAGTAAATGATGAATGGAGGTGTGGTGAACCCGAATGTAAAAAGACATAAATTGTGGAAATAATATATTAAAAAATGAATTTGAATTAAAAGAAGTCAATCCTCATAAAAAAGGGGATGAAGAAGAAAAAAACTAAACAATAGCTGAAAAACAGTGGAGGATTGCTAGTCCAGTGTTATTGTGAATAAAAAGCTCTACACATGAATCTCACTATAAAAAAATTAAGAAAGAAAAGAGTAGCAAAAAATAAAAGAATTTTTGCCACACACACACACAAAAAAAAAGGAAGACTTTTGACGTTAGTTGAAATCAAGCTTAACACCAACTAGTCTGGAACCCTTTCTTAAGTGTATATGAAGTGATAGCCGACAGGCTAGCTGTAGAGAAGGGACCGCCAAAGAAACCAGCAGTCATCTGCTTGAGAAATTTTTCCCCTCTTTTAATTCCAAAGTAGCCACACTCCTAACAGCTGCTAACAAAATAACAACTACTACCAAAATCTATCAACTAGCCAGCCATACAAACTTTCACCAACCTGAATTACAAAGGACTCGCTCCAATCAAAATCAAAGAAATAAACATATTTGTTTATTTCAAAATTTCCAACAGATTTTCCCTGAGGGAGGCCCCATGCTTTGAGCAGATATTAGGCCTCAAACTCAGCCCAGTACTCAGCCAAAGCTTGTCGGAGTTAACTCCTCCTTTAGTTCGTTAACCCTTTCACCAAGAGTCGCTCTTCCCTGGCTATAAATAGTTGCTGACCCTTCACCTCTTTCTCTTTTTTTTCCCTCAGGCCTTTGGGTCGACACCTGGAGGTAAATCTCTCTTTTTCCTCAGGCTTTCAGCCTTACCACCTCGAAAATGTAAGCGCTCAAAGCGATAGCGTTTCCCAAATGCTGGGAACACGCTAAGCACAATACACACACACACACACACACACACACAATATTCACACACACACACTTTGTCGTTTGTAACTGTTTCTATGTAACTTGTTATTAGGTTGGTGCAAAAATAATGACGCAATAATGTCGTTTTTTGACGTTAAAAATACGTCAAAAAACGACATTATTACGTCATTATTTTTGCACCGACCTAATATTGATATATATATTTGTAAACAATATGTTTATTGGTCTTGTGTTTGTTTTTCTTTGCCTTCTTCTTTGGACTTAATTAAAGTCCAACTTTCTCATGTAGTTGGGCCGGCTAGCAGGAAAAATCTGAACCCACATGTGTTCTTCTACGTCTACTCAACAACATCACAGCCACGGTCCACTACAAGCTCATACATATGATCAATCGCTAAAATGCAGGAGAAATGGTTGGTTCCCTGTACCACTCTAATAAATACCTGAATCCTCGTGCTATCTCCTACCTTTACAAGACCTGGATCAGGCCGAAAATGTAATACTGTTGTTATATTTGTGCATGAGCTGCTTAGTCCTCAATTTCCTCTCTTGATACCATCCAGAAGCATCTTTGTGAGTGACAAATTATTTTTCACCCTGAAACCGCTCTCTCACAGATGAGATGTTGCAAGCCTCTCACTGCCCCATTTCTACTTCCATGGAAAGTGCTCAGACTAACTACAGTCTTTAGTTCCACCAGTTCTAAACTTCATGGCTAGAATCTGCCATACTACACACATTGTAGCGAACCGTCATATTCCATTGGTGAGAGCAGCTTCTTCCCACGAACCACCATTTTGCAGAAATGACTCCCAAGAGGATCTTTCCTGATCAATACAATATTAACCTGTTCAAGTCTAGGGTTAACAGTTATCTTCCCCCTATATCTGCATAAACTGTGCCTCTAATTATGTAACCCTCTACCATGAGTGTCTCCTGAGCCTTGTACCAGGTGAACTTCAATGTAAAAAAAATAAAGAAAATGTTAAAAAAAATTTAAACACATTCACGTATTCATCAAGTAATTTTTAAGGTTAATTTGCAGTGTAAAACCTGTGCTTAGTTCACATTAAAAATTAATCAATACACACACACATACACAAACTTATTGATCTGATTTATTATACAAGCAGGTACCATTCACTAGAAGAACGATAATTCCATGATGTATATATGACCATCATTTTTAGCTACACGTAAATATATGTTCATGCTGATTTCTATATATGTATACGTATATTATATATATTATGTATATTATATTATGTATATGTATACCTATATTATATTGAAGGCATGGTAGAGTAATGGACTGCGGATCAGATTAAAGAATCAGACAGCCAAGTTTGAATTCCAATCAAGTTCATTATATTCACTTACATGCTAATACTCTTGAGAAAGTGATAAATCCAACTGTTCTACCCCCAGTTATGGTTAAATAATAAGATAGACTGGGTTCTATAGCCTTGGGTGGCAGCCAGTCTAGGAGAAGGAAAACTCTGGAGCCTTGAGAAGGTTGGACTCTGTTAGGCATGAACATATATTTATTGTTAGTTAACGTGTTTCATCTAACGTGGATTTTTTTCAAGGCAAAAACGAAATGAATTTATTTAAACAAAGTAACTATTAACAAAAGAAATTTATTTCGTTTTTGCCTTGAAAAAGTCCACATTGGATGAAATAGTTTTGAAATAGTTTTCCTATTATCTTTTACCTTTATTGTCTTTTTCTACAGGTTAACTCAGAAATTTTTCATATATATATTAATTTATTTGCTTAAATGTTTTTTTTTAATGAATACTCAAATTTGAGTAGATACTTTGTTTTTATTATTAAACAATCTATTTATTTACATCTACCAGCATGAATATTTGAGAAATCTTGTTTATGTTAGGATACGAAACAGAGCAGATATATATATTTTGAGAATTGGGAAAGATATGTGTTCAAAAGCCCTATTCGGAATTTTTTTGATCATGAGGTCCTGCGTCGCTGAGAGGTTGAGGAAGATCAGATCTAATGACAGTTTCCTCTATGGGACGCAGGCTCGAATCCTGCCGGAGGGTGCATGTATTTCTAACAAGATTTCTGGAATATTCAGGCTAGTAAATGCAAATGAATAACTGTACTGTTTAATGATAAAAACAGGTCATCTTTTCAAATTTGAATATTCATAAAAAATAACATTTTAGCAAATAAATTAAAAATATGTCAGATTTAACCCATTTCCTAATATATATATATGTAGATAGATAGTAATTAGGAGGATTTGATAATTATATTAATTGATTCATCGAGTCTGATAGAAACCTCAGAAAGCACTGGACGGCCGTTTCGTCCTATATTTGGGACTCATCAGCAGTGCACATCCACTACCGAGGGAATCGAAACCCCGACAGGTTGGCAATCAAACGCCATACCAACTGCTCCACCGGGCCTCGGTGACGAAGAGATTGCAAATCAGACTCAATGTAGCGCTGCTCACTCCCATATTCCGTGGTGGAACTCAACTGAGATTCTCTCAAACGATAGGACTGAGCCCCCTGGAGCCACAACTACTCTCACCAAGCCGCTCCAACTGGAGCATTAGAAGCCGGTTCAAGCGATGATAAACACAGGTTTCGATTCTGGTGGAGCAGTTGGTATGGTGTTTGCTTGGCAACCTAACTGTCGGGGTTTCGATTCCCTCGGTAGTGGATGCGCACTGCTGATGAGTCCCAAATATAGGACGAAATGGCCGTCCAGTGCTTTCTGAGGTTTTTATATATATATATATATATATATATATATATATATATATTGAATAAAAACAGACCACTTTAAGGTTCCATGTAATTCGCGTTACTTTAAAGGAGGTTAAGGTTTGATGTAAATCTAAATGTCTAAAAGTAACGCGAATTAACAGCGTCTAAGAATTTGAATGAAACCTGTCCTCGTGGAATGTAATTTATTAGGGTTGCTGTAGCTTCTTCCTTTAATGTCAGTCTTCACCCCTTACCCATCTATATCTAGAGACAAGACGCGTTAGGCTTAAGCAACGTCTAGCCGACACACAATGGGGTTAAGAATAAGGAATTGAAATGGTACACCTAAACCACTCATATCTTATCTTCTCTCCCACCTCACTTCGTTAATTTTACATATGCTTGATGAGGTCCATCAAAAACGTGTGAATTTCTTTTCATTTTTCATTTCAACCTTTGGAAGTAAAGTCTGATGATCCATAGCCCTGTTAAAGGGGTTGTGGTGAAATAACTTATTACATGGAACCTTAAAGTGGTTTGTTTTTATTCAAACATATCTGCTCTGAATTTTACATTGAGCTCTCTGGATATCATCCTCCTTGGGTCTACCCATGTGGACTACCTAGTTTTGCATAAATATATATAATTAAAACTGTTTCTGTGTATTTGGAACGATTTCTTTTTTAATTCGGTGATCACTTTTTTATTCTTCAAAATTATGTATTGTCAAATAAAATCTTATATATTTTTAAAAAATGTGTTTATACAATTTTTCTTTCTTTTTCTTGACAACCATAAAAACCCAAATTCTCTTCTTGCAAAGTAAAAACAATACTTTTAATTAAAATGAAATGACTATGCATAAGAATTTTTCCTTGAATTGACAAAAATCAAAAGGGCCACTCTCTGATTGAGAGAAATATGATATTGTGAACAAAAATGATCATAACATCAAGACAGTTTTATGAGGTGATGGAAAGTGGCCGGATGGCATTACCATTTTCCCTTTTAAAATGGGTAAGTCGTTGATTTTGGATGTGACCTGTGCGGATACATTTTCAGTCGGTAATTTGATCAGTTCCGCAGTTGAGCCGGGGTCCGTCGCCTGGGATGCAGAGATGAAAAAAATAGTTAAATATTCTTCTCTTGCTGATAGATTTTTATTTACTACTGTGGCAGTGGAGACTTCAGGGGTTATTGGGCCTCGTTTGATGGTGTTTCTTTGTAGGAATGGTGCGATAGCGTCTCGATTAAGAGACAAGCCTCGTGAAACGGAGTGGCTCTTGCAGCTTGTTTCACTGGCGATGGTTTGAGGTAATGCTTTCTCCATCATTGCGACTGGCAGAGGATAGCAGAAAAAAAGAAATTGTTTATAGTTTCTGGAATTGTCATCAATGGTCAACTGAACTTGCTTTGTTTCAATAAATATTGCATACAATGTTTTATGAGAAATATTTACTTTAATTCTCACTTTATTTATTAGGTTGGTGCAAAAATAATGTGAGAAAACGACATTATTTTTGCACCAACCTAATAATTGCATCCAAAAAAATTCCATATGAACAGCTTCCATTTGTAAGTATGGAGGCCCATAAGAAACATCATTATTTTATTTTTTTGTAAGCTGAATATTTTTCTGTACATTTTGTTTGCCTTTTCATCATCAATGTTTTATTTTTAAGACAGAGCAATCATTACTTTTAGAATCCCTTTCTTATTAGGGGCTTGCATGTTCCTGCACTGGGATAAATGGGTCTTTATCAGTTTCAGATAGGAATAAGAGGCGTAAAGAAAATGGAATTCGATCATTAAATAAAAGAATGAAACTGGTGAACAGTTTCATTCTTTTATTTAATTTTGTTTTGGTTATGCTTAGATATCAGATAGTGTGTTTGCATGAAGACTGGGTATTGACACAGTTACAGCAACAGGAGGTCCATGCCACATCCTGGATTGAATTGTCCAAAGTTACAGTCATAACAGCACCAAGAGGCATCATGGCATCAAGAGACCCCATGAAAGACTACTGCACAGTCCAAAACCTATTCACAAAATAGTAAAATAGTCCCAATGTTATACACTTGCTGATAGGATAACCTCTTCCAAAGTTACTCCACGGTTTGGATCTATGACTATCAAGTGAATAATGCCAGAACCTAGAAAACTTAACTTCAACACCCTTAATAAAGAAACAAATAATCCAAGAAAGAAAATACAGGCATGATACCACCCCCCACTACTGCACATGCGTCTCATCTACCCAGAATTCAAGACAACAGTACTTCTTGAGTTAGAAATATTGTACCAGGCTGAGACCATAAGTACCAAGACATGCTTGTTCGTATATGATGACTAAAAGACCTATAAAATGAAATGGGATTAACATTGTTTGCTTTTGGGGAGGGGGGGCGCTGCTGAGGGAGAAACCAACAAAACTCCTTCTAACACCAAAGATGAACTGAAGGAAAAGGATTATGGCAGCATTCACCAATTTGGATAACTTAAGGAGACTGTCCAGAAGAATTGCAAGAGATTCCGAAGTTGTCTGGAGGCCGTGGTTGAAGCCTAATGACGATTTTATTGAATAAATTTACGCTTTAGTATTTCAAGATATTTTTGTGTAATTTTAGTAAATATATCAGTTAAAATAGATGCCAGTGTTATTTTCATTTCTGTTTAATTTAGACGACAATTTATCAATCGCACGCTTATATATATATATATATATATATATATATATATATATATATACGCACACATATGTGCATGCACACATTATATACGTATACATACATATATATATATACATATAATATATATATATATATATATATATATATATATATATATTGTCATCCACAGACAGACTGTTTTGCTGTATCACAGCTCTTCAGTGTGGCTTGACATCCGGTTGCCTCCAGCTAGGATCGAATCCCAACTGAATTGGTATCAGTCGAAGATTCTACCACTAAGCTGTCAGCACATGACATGGATGAAGGTGAATTTTAGCATATTTATTTTTAGGTAAATACACAGTGACTGAGAGGACTCGGTTTGCTTTACCGAAGAATCTTGCTATAATAGCCATAGTAGTCACTGTTTACAAACCAGAGAGCTCAACAAAAATTAATTTTTTTTTTTTTAAGAGCCTATATATATATATATATGCACACACATATTTTTACTGGTTCATGAACAGACTTTATTATGTAGTAACAAATAAAAAAGGGTGGAAATACATAATACTGACTTATGGAGCATCTTTTGCTGCTATTAAAGATAAATAAACTTGAACACTAAAAACTATATAATTTAATTTTATGGTCAAGCTTAATTTTATGGTAAGGCTTGACATTGCAAGTGTTGACAAAAAAATAAAATGATTTTTGTTCATAATTATAAAATTCAAAAGAATATACATTACTATTAGTGTCGTTTTCTCACATATGTTACTATGTGAGAAAACGACATTATTTTTACACCAACCTAATAACAACTAATAAAAATTCAGTGAATATTTTTTGTTGTTCTTAGTCTTCCCTTGTCTATCCAATAAAATTTTTTATTTCATCTGAAGAACTATTTGAATATTAATGGCCCTTCTCAAACTATAGAAAATATCGAAATATTCATTGTTTGTGGGGATATTTATATCTTATGTTGGAATGTGCCAAAGTCATTCCCATTTAGTCTCCTGTTTTTTGTTTGTATTACAGGTTCTTTAGATATGATGAAATTAAGGTCTGTTTTTGTTCTATGAGCTGTGGATGTCAAAGTGGGCAATTCTGTTTGTGTTAAATAATTGGAGTTCCAACATGGTATGACAATAGTATATAAAATCTATGGCATATAAGATACATCCTCTGGAAGATAAAAAAATAGAAAGAAAATGTTGGATAGTTGATTGATGGTTAATGGAAATTCATCAGTGTTTCCCTCTTTGGGGCAATTAAAAAAAAATCTGGATATCTGATTTTAATATTTTTTTTGAATAGCATATATTGAAATGCCTTTTTAATGCTAAAAATCCTCACAAAAATTTCCAATTGGCCACCATTTTCTGTTCAATTACGTCATCGTCTGCCCAACAGTTGAAATCACCCAGCTGTGGGCAATATTGCCCAGGTTTGGGAATCCTGTATTATGGAATTTCTTTCTTTGGTTGGTGAAGAGCTAAGGGAAGGCTCCATTGCATGTTTATACAAAGATATAAAGAAGAATGAACAATTAAAGCTTTTTCAATTCACACCTGATCACTGGTCATCACTAAAGACTGAGTGACAACAAATCTCCAGCATCTTTCTCAGTTTACCCTATTGGCAATTTACCCTATTGTGTAAAACAAAGAAGAATCACTTAATGATTAGGAAAAAAAAATCACCTAAGACAGCCATACAGGTTGTTGGAAGTCAGGGTAATTTAAGGGTCTTATATTCTCCTGTTCTAAATTAATGAAATTATGTACAATAATGGATCAGGTGCAATAGAGAAAAAATTGAAAATAATTACAATGTATCTAAATACAAATTAGAGACATTATCAATTGTAGATCATTCCATCTTAAATGAATCAACAATGTTTTGCGGATAATTTTTAGCATCAACTTGAAATTTTTTTTCTTGTTAAAAAAGTTGAATAATTTTAACACGTTCAGTAATGTGGTTAAAAATATAGTAATGTTCATTAAGTGTTTTTTTTTTTTTCGAAACTTAGCATGAGCAAAACAAATTCATGGATTTGGACAAAAAAATAAAAACCCCAAAATGATGTCAAAATCCATAAAAGTTTTCATTCTTTAATAGTCAGCTGTGCTTAGTTTAATTTATAACATATGAGTGTAGGTAGAAAAAATCAAATGTTGATAAGATAGAGTCACAAACCACTGCCTTGTGACCCCAATCAGGTTGGTTGGTTGGTTGGGTTTTATGGCATATCAACCACTGTAGGTCATTTAATGCCAAATTAAGTTATATATATATATATATATATATATATATATATATATATATATATATAGTACTATGAAACGTATAGCCGGCAACATTAATTTTTCAAAAACGCGTAGTTGGCAACATTATTTTTTCAAAAACGTACAGCTGGCAACATTATTTTTCAGGAAAAGTGGTTAGTGGGTGTGGGGATTGAGAGTAGTACACACTAGCCCTGTTGGAAATGCAATATATTTAATATAATTAATTTGGCAGTCACTAGTCTGGCAAAAAAAAAAAAAAGAAAAAAGGATGAGGTGGCGCCTTTTCATTGGCTTGTGAATTAATCAATTGGCAGCTAGCAAAAAGGCAAGATTTCCTGGTATAAAAGTAGTTTCTCCCTCAAATTCTTCACTGAGTATTTTTCACTTGGTAGTGAACATATAAATCTGCAAGTGCTATGATTGCAGAATCTATCTCATTCATTTCCCTCTGCCAGTGGATGTGCAAATAGTGTAATGGATAACAACACAAAATGAGAAATTAGAGAGCCAAGTTCAAATTCCAGTCGGCTTTGTTACATACACTTATGTGTAAGTACTCTTGGGAAATGTATGAATCCATTTCTTCTCCACACATATGGGTTAAACAGTAAGAATTCTATCTGGAAAAATCATTGTTCTCAAAAAAGTAATTTAATATTCACTTGCAAATAAAATTAATATTTTTACAATCCCAAATATGTTTCAGCTTTAAATAACCAACAATGGCTTGATAAGTTGTAAAATACAAATCAATCAATTAAAAACCTTTTCATCACTGACAAATAGTAAAATTTCCTTATTGAGGACAATAGAAGTAGCCAATGCAAACTACATGCATTGTGCTAGTTAATGTTACTAAAAGAAATCTTTCTCCTGGTGAAAAGATAAGTAATTTGATGTTCAGTAAGAGACAGATATTTAGTGTACTGAATTGAAGACAGCCATGGAGACTAACGTAATGACACAAACAATTCAATCCATTATAAAACAATGATTGTGGTTACCAAACAATATTTTGAGCCACATGTTTAATAGTGTCTGATGTCAGAAGAAAACAATATATAAATTTTTGTATATCAAGAATAATTTTAGGAAAAAGCTATGTTTTAGTAATAAAAAGGAATAAGAACTTGATGAAGTCATCGGCACTCTATCAGTTCCTCAAATCCAAATGTGAGAGGACATTTTCAAAGCTAAAGATCATAAAGACAAGGTTAAGAAATTTGCTTTCCGAGAAGAATTTGGAATCATACATGTTGCTATCTATTGAAAAAGGAATTGTTTGATGAATTGGGTGCAGAAACAATTATTGACAGATTCAAATAATAATCTAGTGAACACAAAAGATTGCTCTTACTATAGCAGACTGCATGCAATGCTCTCATGTGCTTTTGAACTATCTGTTAATGTATAAAGTGTGCAGTAAAACCAGTGTTTCTCAAACTATCTGATATGGCGGACTGGCATATTTTTTTTCTCAATATGCCACGTACCTGTAATATTTCATGGTAATATTAATTTATACTGGAAACGATATATATATAATGGATATAATTAAAGTTGGCTATTTTTTATCTTCCATTTATTTTGCCCATTGTGGGTAAGACGATAAACTACATCCAACAACAAGGACTCTGATTAGGAAGTTTTGAGGAGTGTGGAACCACCTCTTAATTGTTGGTGTTCCCAGGTCCACCCTGACCCGGGGTGGTAGCACCTGTTAGAGTCCCAACTATGGACAAATAGTTAACCCCCAAACTGGGGTCAAAACACCATGAAAGTGTAAAAATATGTTTTAATACCAGAAATACTTTGTAAAAAATTATTACCAGCTATAAATTTTTTAGGAAAAAATTATTACCAGCAATACATTTTTGAAAATATATATATATATATATATATATATATATATATATATATATTACCAGCAATAAAAATTGTTGGCATTAAATAACCCATTGAGGTTGATATGCTGTAAAGCAAACCAAACCAAATGATTTATTTTGCAAAAACTAATTCAATATCAAAACATATCAAAAGTAATAAAAAAATAAGTTTCAAATGATTCCTTAGCATGACCTCGACACTGGCCGCATACCGGTAGCTGATGGCTCACATACCAGCACCAGTACTTATAATTGGTATCAACTGCCAGTAATAATTGCATTTAAACATGTAACAGACTGTTACTTCAAGGTGTTGGCCTCAATGTCCACTTTCATATTTGCATTCAATCTATCCCTGATATTGAGCCCTTTAACCTATGAATATAGCATACTAAATTTTGATCATACATACATACATATATATATATATATAAAAGAAAGAGGTTGTAGTGGTTCCAGCGAGAGAAAAGTATGAAGCCAAAAGCTTAGATTAGATTAAAAAATATGCATCAATATTGTGATTTTCTTTCTTCGTTTAAATGATAATGTTATTAAGCTTATCAGACGTTATGAAAAGAATTTAAAATAAATAGGCAACACTTGTCTATATTATTCAATGAAATATGTATGAATATATATATATATACAGTGGATGTAGATAGATAGATAGATAGATAGATAGATAGATAGATAGATCGATCAACTTCATCAACTATCTTAGATAGATTCATGATATAATTGTCATAATGCTTTACACCAGTGCTTGCTTCTTAAAGTGGCCAGTGACCCAATCAAGAAAGCTGGAATTATTTAGAAAATAAAGGAAAAATATTTACTTATATTTTTATATTTTTTTTAATATTTAAAAAATCATTGCCAATCATGTAGTTGGTAAGGAACCTGAAAATTTAGAAGTTTTTTTTTTTCCTTTTTTTCTACCCATGTTTTTTTTTTCTAATTTGAAATAACATTGTATTTCCAAGAAGATAGTGATACAAAATAAATAACGAGGGGAAACTGAACAGTTTTCAGGCTGGCCTAGAATCCCTTAAAAACAAATGTGATGTTTGGTCATATTTTGGGAAATTGTTCAGTTTGATAACTTTTTAGCACCTCTAAAATAAAACTGAAAAAGAAAATAATAAAAGAAGAAAAGACGTTACAATTTTTTTTATAAAGACTCGAAAGCGAATGATTTTAAAAAATAATTAGTATAAGAAGCTCTATTTTATACATAAAAATTATAGACATACCTGCCCACCCTTTTCTTTTTGTGGGGCATATCTGGAATATTGATCAAAATAATGATTATCTCCCTTTTATTCTGACCAATCTAAGCAAGTTACTACTAAGTTGATGGCGGAATAAGGTTATCTTGTAACGCAGAAGATTAAAAAAAAAAAAAAAGAAAAAAAGATAATGGTAAATTGTGCGTTATTTTTTTATTTTTAATTATCTTCTTTTAGTTTAATCCTGCCGTCGTTCCGTCCTTTTAGCAAAGTATTTCATTTTTCCCCTTACAGGAAAAAATATCCTACAAAAATCTATAAAAGGTAAGTCTACTCTAAAATGTGAAAAAAAAAAGGCATCTAAATCTAATTTTTAACAGTTTTTCTACATACAATTCTTCCTTGAGAAGAAAAACTGTACAAAGTATGTCGTAATTTTTTGTTCAATGTTCAGGCATTTTACAAGTAATAGATAGCAGGATATGATTTAACGACTGTAATTTAATAAAACAAAGGTAATATTTTAATTTTTGTTTTAAAAAGTAGCCAAAAGATCCAAGTAGCAAGCGATGCAAACCTTTTTGTACGGATGCTCAGTTTGGCTACAATTTAAATTTTTTAATTTTATATTCGATTCTTGAAATGTTTTGTCATCTTCCCACAGATTTAATGTCTAAAATAATTTAAGATAAACAACAACAATAATAATAATAATATATAAAAAAAAAGACCATATTCCTCGTAATAAGTCATTCGTTACTTCTGTATTTATTTTATTTTACGATGTTAGACTTCTTGTTTTTGCTGAAATGCCAAGGAAATAATTTCTAAATGAAACAATATATTTTTTTACAGTTTCTTTTTTTAAATTTTGCGTTTCTTTAAAAAAAAAAAAAAAGTTTGTTAAAAAAGGCCAGGTATTACCTTGGTTTCTTTAAAATAAATAAACTTGTCTAGTTTTTAAAACATAAAATTTTACAATTGTTAAAAAATAACGGACTTTTCTTATGATCCAGTGTCATTATTTTTTTATTCCGGGCATTATAATTTTTGTTGACAAAAATGATCTTCTTTTTGTTAGTATTCAATATTCATAGACATTTGTGAGAATAGAAAAAATATTGATATTATTAATTTATTTTTTAACTTTTTTTTTTTTTTTTTTCTATCGATTTAAAAATCATTACATTAACTGTCAAAGTCGGATCGATTTTATTTTACAATTTACTTTTTATAAGCAGAACCTGTTTTCTATTTTACAATAAATTAAAATCGATCTGGCTTTATTGGATTTTTTTTACCTGTTATTTTTACAAAAACTAAAACAAATGTCTAGTTTGAAACTGCTTTCATTTCTGATTCTTTTTTTTTTTTTTTTTAATCTGATTTTTTTGAAGCTATTTTTTTTTTAAACTTTTTTTTTTTTTTTTTTTTTTTTTTTGCAAAATATTACACTACAGTGTCAAAATAAAATCGATCCTACTTTTTAAAAAGTTATTTGGATTTATTTTTTTTACATGTTATTTTCAAATATCTAGTTTGAAAAAACTGCTTAGTGCTTTTACACTTCGTTGATATGTGTATTTTTTTTAATCTGAATTTTTAAACTTTTTCATGGGGATTTTTTCGGAAGTACATGCACAAATGAGGGATATCTTTTAAATTAAGAATAAACGATACTTTTAATTTAATTAATTATAAATCTTTTTGGTAAATTTGCTTTTTAACGCCCAAACGCCCGCGCGCTAAAAATATCTCTTCAGTCTTAAAAATTTTTTTCCCAAATCGTCATAAATCTGTCTAAAAATAAATGTACATGCTGAACTCGAATTAACAATTTTTAAATTATGAAAAAACCTACCGTTTTGGAGTTGTCGACAAGAAAAAATCGGACTTCTTGTTGGTCATTCGTCCGTCATAATATTCACTAATTCAATGCGGGGTACTTCCGGTGGCGTAAGCATAAATTTTAGCCTATTTACTTTTACACTACACTACAGCTATATCTCTTTGAAATCACTACGCATTATCGTAAAAGCAATTTTTTTTTTTTTTTTTTTTCCAAGTGTAGTTTTAAAACTTTAAACAAAAACAAATTAAATAATAAAACTATTCTTCTGTGTAGAATAGCAATGACAAATTAAAAGAACAAATTAAATAATACAATAAAGTATTTTTTATATTTTAAAATTGAAAATAAAACAAACAATAATTAAATGCGCAAACTTGGTAAAGTAGAAACTAAAATAAATAAAAGTTGATTGTAATTTTTTTTTTTCAATTTGTCCCCTTTTCTAAACAGAATGAACACTGACCACACACTAACACCAAACTTCACCCATAAACATAACACTTTGTAAAGAACATGATTATGTACAAAGTAAAATTACAAAATAAAAAAAATGCTAGAAACGAAATAAGGGTTTATTCAATATTGTATTTAATTTTTTTTTTTTTTTTTTTTTTTTTTTTTTCAATTTGTCCACTTTTAATTAAAAAAAAAAAAAAAGCTTTATTGTATTATTTAATTTGTTCTATTT
>OZ010575.1:91169898-91187398 GCA_963932145.1 Acanthosepion lycidas
ACAAGTACAAAAATTTATAAATTGAATGTTTTGCCTTTATTTAAGCTTCATCAGAAAATGAAAATTTTGTTGTTTGTTTTTCACTGATTATGTTTTTGTTTTTTTTTTTGTTTTTTAGCATTTGTGTGTACAATTCAAGTGTATCGATTCTATGTGGGAATCGGCTGATAATGTGCACATTTTTATTTCTGTCTGATAAAGTCTGTGATGATGAGTAGGGCAATTTTTCCGTGGTAGTGAAAAATTTAACCATAACTGGTGTTACCTAAATTATTTTCACTCCAATATAAAACTTCTCCCAATCGACAACATAGAAAGAAAAATGCCCACTAGACTCGCACATACACACATTATCAACCAATTCCTGCATAAGATTAGGGTACACATACACACATGAATTATACATGTGAATACTGCTGGTAAACACGCATGAGGTTTACTTAACCAATGAAAAACGAGCAACACAGAAATAAAAATACCTGAATTTTCTTTCCCCCCCCCCCTCCATATTCTGTTTTCTGATGAAGTTTTAATAACTGTCTTTATCTTTTAGTTGTTTTTACACTGGGAGGATTAAATCTTTCCTAATTAAAACATTTAGAGATTCTTGATAAAATCCAAAGAAGAATTTGCAATGTTATCGATCCTGACATCTTGGCTTCAGGTACTTTCCTATTGCAGTAATGTACCTTCCCTATGCCTTTTCTATAAATATTTTCATGGTAATTGTTCTGATGAGCATTCCTCTTTCGTGCCTTGACTTTGTGAATTTAAGCGTAGTACTTGATTGGCAGCTATGTCTCATTATTTTACAATTGAAATGGCTAGATGCAACCATAAATTCTATGCTAACAGTTTCTTCTATCGCACTCTTCTTGCTTGTGGAACTCTTCCAGCTTCTTGCTTTCCATTCAGCCTTGATTTGATGTCAGTCGTTATCTTCTGTCGGCAATTCTCATTCTTTGTTTTTATTGTTCTCTCTCTTTAAAAATGTTTTTTTTTTTTTTTTCGTATTCTTTCACACTCAGTAACACCCTTGCATCTTAGTGGCTTTATTGTTTTGCAATGATTTAAAAAAAAAAAAGAAAAAAAAAGTGGGATTAATACTACTGTTATTAAAACATCTAAGTAAGGTTTGTCTTTTGTCTATCTTTCTTACTTCCTATTCTGTCATCCATTTATGCAAGTTTGTTAGATAGGTTACTCAGTGTTTCCCTATGCCCCTCCCCCCACCACCAGTATTTACTGAATTCATTTTTTATCCATATGCAGGTGCTTTACTCCTAGTATAAGTACTGGAAAACTACTTTTGAACAAAAAAAAAAAATATGGCACCGAAAGAAATCCTGGAATTTAGAGGTGGGTTTTAGGGTGGTTGTTATTCTTCCCCCCCCCCAACTATGGGTAAATAGCAGAGATTGGCCTTGGGTGGCAACTGGTCTAGAAGTAAAAACTCTGAATTCAAAACCAGTCTAGACGGGGGTGGGTTCTGTCAGGCTATCTTGTCTAGGAAACACCACTGCTACTGTTGTGACAGCACATGTGGTTCCCCTATCAGCAAGCATGGATAAACTTGCTTGCAATAAGTTCTAGTATCAAAAGGACAATTTTGTTTTTTTTGTTTTTTATTAACCACCTTTACTCTTTGGCAATGTTTATTGTTTTAAAGTGATGATTAGAATTGGAATAAAACCTAAACACATGATGGAAGTGAATTTATACATTTGTTTTTGAGAATTTACAACAAAATATTAAATGCTATTAGATTTGTTTATTTACAAGAATAATTTTATATTTATAACATTCTTTATCATTTATCAATTTATAAAGAAATAAATGTGAAAATTTTTATTCATAAATTTTATAAGTATTTTGTCAATTATTAAAATATGTAAACAAAATCCTTATCATTTCCCATTTTATAATGTTTGAATCAATTGGCAATTAGGGTCCCTGATTTTCTGTTTCAAATTTTACTTGATTCCGTTTTTAATTTTGGGAAATTTCATTTTTTCCATTTTTATAGTATTTTATGAGAAAACTGCACTACAATATGTTATAATTATTAAAGTTTTATTGCATTTAAAGAAATAGCAAATATCTACAAATCTTTTTTTAAATGTTAAAATCAAAGTTCAAAAACAAATTGTAAAAAATAAAAGTAAAATGACTAGACAATAAAACAATGGAATGTTACAGTGCATAATTATCTTTGAGGAAGAACTTTTAATCAGTGCTTCCTTCTTTAAGAAAAAATTCAAATTGTTTTTGATTTTTTTTTTTTTTTAAGTAAAACAATTTAGATTGATTTATAATTATTGATTCATAATATAAAAATCACATTTAAAGTATCAACAGCAAATAACTTGAATCTCAATAATAAATATCTGAATAAAATGAAACATTTTGACTAAAATTTTACAAACAGTAATTAAACCATAATAACTGAATCTTTGTAACAAAATATCAAAAAACGAGTTAGACATATTAATTTAAATAAAACAACTTATCCGAAGTTGAAATATTAGGTTGGTGCAAAAATAATATCGTTTTTTGACGTATTTTTTAACGTCAAAAAACGATATTATTTTTGCACCAACCTAATACTACACAAATTTAAAGTTTCTAACTTCTTTGGGAAATATTTAATTTTCAAATCTCTTCCCTAAATCTCCATTGTAATGCAACATTGTGAGTTGCTTGGTGTTCTCAGGGGTAAGACTTTCACGTTGCTTATTGAGTAAATGTTTATACTGAGAAAATGAACATTCAGCATCTATGCTGGTAACAAACATCCATATGACTTTATTGGTAATCTGTTCCAGAAGAGGAAATCTGCTCTTATTTGCATTCCAAAATGATGGGATATTAAAAGGATTTGGTAAATCATCTTGGTAATTCATATACATTTGGAATTCTTCAAGAAGATCAGTAAAAGGACATTGCAAGTCCTTGATGGCTGCAAAACTGTCTAAATTATGGTCTATACAGAGTAGCTGTCCAGGATCAAACAGGCGAGCTTCCTTGTAAAAGTTACACACAGGGTGGGTATCTAGGTATTTATTCAATTTAAAAAAAGATGTTTCTGAAAAAATCTTTGAAATTTGAGATAACTCTCACTGTTTTACATCCTCCATGTTATTAGGTTGGTGCAAAAATAATGTCGTTTTCTCACATATGTTACTATATGAGAAAACTACATTATATTTGCACCAACCTAATACATACAACATATGCAAGTGGAGACTTAGTTTCTTTTCTTCTTTTTTTTTTTTTTTTTTTTTTTAAGGCACAGGCCCAACTTTTGAGGTTGATTCATTATATTAACTTGATTCAGTCATCTTGGCAATTTGTTGCTTATTCGTACAACTGGTTTAGATTACGAAATATAAATAAAATATGAAAAAGTAATCATTGATAGTTAAAGGATTTTTTGTACAAATTTGTTTGCAATGGTGAAGCACTGAAGATGATGCTGTTATTAATTCAGAAGAATTCAGTGTGTGACTGTAAAAGCTTAGACAAGCCAATTGTTTCATAGAATGGTGGTTTTAGAGAATTTTTTTTTCTTTATTTGTAAATTGTATGGTAGGCACATGATAGCATTTACTTTTCTTTCATATTCATGAAACAAGGTTACAAGTTAAAGGAAATGAATTTGTTAAACTTATTGATTTTGATCTTTGTCTCTTTCTCTTTTTCGCTCCCCTCCAATTTTGACATCAACTAATGTGTATCTTCCCCATTTCCACTTTAGCAATGGATCTTGGTGGCCACGACTGAGCCATGACCTTCTGACTTTGAACTCCTTCGCTACATACATTTTCTTAGAAAAGTTTTACAATATTTAAAAATAGACTAGCCAACATATTCTCAGAAAATTGACAACCCATTTTTCTAGCTTTTCTGTAAGCATTCCGGTTTTATAAGGAAAATAACTACAAATATTTGTAAAAACAATTTTTCAGGGAATAACTATGTTATTGTTATTTTTATTAAAATGTTTAACAAAATCAGAGAGACAATCATTAAGTTTTGAAAGAAAAAATCTGGAAAAAATTAAAATAATTAATTTGTTATTTATTATTGAAAATTACATTAAAACCCAGAATCTATTTATGATTAATGATTCTGCGATTGTGGAACATTTGTTAACCTAGCAGATGTTTTGTCAACCATTCCAATAAACAATATAGATTGTAAATAAACCATTTATTAAATAAAGTTTATTATTTTTGTTGTCAATTTTCAAGAACAAAAAATCCCAATTCTAATGATCACTTTTTAAAACAAACATTGCCGAAGAGTGAAGGTAGTTAAAAAATGATGTGGGGAAAGAGCATCCTTTTCATACTCCTTCTTATTGTGAGTACACTTACCCATATTTAGCAAAAAATTATTATTTAATGTTTCAAAATGAAGGTCCATTTCTTAGAAATTTTTTGTTTTTTTAACAGGATCTCATATAATGGAGAGAAAGGAATGAAGATATACATTTCAAACTAGAAATGTTTTCACCAATGAAAATCAACTGATACACAACTAGACAAATAAAATGGAAAAATTTCTTGAATACAACACTTTTGGAGCAGGATTCTCGGATGCACTATGTATGAAACAGCACATCAAGGTACAAATGGAAGAGAAACCAGTTCCTGAGACACTCATTGCATCAGTTAGTACCCAAAGACCACACGAGGAGAGTCCTACGAAAACACATCCTGACAACCTGTTTTCTTGTGATATTTGTGGATATGCCTTTACCTGTGAATCTGAACTGACAGACCACCAAAAAACGCATCTAAATGTAAATAAATTTTCTTGTGGTGTCTGCAGCCTAGAATTTACTTGCAGTTCAAAGCTGAACATCCACATGAAAATGCACACAAAAGAGAACTCCTTTTCATGTGATGATTACAGTTCTACATTCAACTGCAATTCTGATGTTGAAGATCACCAGAAAATGCATAGGAAGGGAAAAACTTTTTCTTGTAGTGTTTGTAAATCGGAATTTACCAGTAGTGCTAAACTGAAAGTTCATATGCAAACTCATATTGAAAGAAAACCAAGTGAAATCGCTACCTTTTCTTGCAAATCTAGATTTAAAGTTCGCATGAAAACAAACAAGAAGCCTTTTACTTGTGAAATTTGTGAATCTTCATTTACCTGTAGTACGAAACTGAGGATACATGTAAGAACCCACACTGAGGATGGTTTGTTTCCATGTGAGGTTTGTGGAAGAGCATTCTCAAGTAGGCAAATTTTAATAGATCATGTCAAAACACATGCTGGAGAGAAATTATTTCCTTGCGAAATTTGTGGATTTACATTTATGCAAATGTCACATTTAAAAAGTCATATCCGAGCACACACTGGAGAAAAACCATTTCCATGTGAGTTGTGTGAATCTGCATTTACAAAGCCTTCTCACCTGAAGTATCATATGAGAATACACACAGGGGAGAAACCCTTTCTGTGCAACCTTTGTGATGCTGCATTTACACGTAATTCCCATCTTAAATTTCATATGCGGACACACACAGGAGAAAAGGGATTTTCTTGTTCAGTTTGTGGAGCATCCTTTACATGCAGTTCAAACGTTAAACTTCATATGAGAACTCACACAGGTGAAAAACCTTTCAAATGCAAAATTTGTGAAACTACCTTCAGACAAATTTCAAATTTGAAAGTCCATATGAGAACACATACTGGTGAAAAACCATTTCCTTGTGACATTTGTGAAGCAGCATTCAAATCCAGTTCCCATCTCAAAGTTCATATTAGAAAGCACACAGGGGAGAAACCATTTTCTTGTGAGATTTGCAAAGCAGCATTTACATCCAATTCTCATCTTAATGTACATATGAGAAGACATAGAGGAGAAAAGCCATTTCCTTGTGGTGTATGTGGGACTGCATTTACCTGCAGCTCTGGTCTTAAGCTCCATCTGAGGACTCACACAGGAGAAAAGCCCTTCAAATGTGAAATTTGTGTTGCTGCATTTACACAAAGCTCTAGATTAAAGATTCATATGAGGACACATACAGGTGAAAAACCCTTTAAATGTGAAATTTGTGAATCTGCATTTATAGACCAGTCTGACCTAAAAGTTCACATGAGGAGACACACTGGAGAAAAACCATTTCTTTGTGAGGTTTGTGGATCGGCATTCACACGCAATTATGATCTGAAAATTCACATGAGGAAACACTCGAGG
The DNA here is from genome assembly GCA_963932145.1 of Acanthosepion lycidas. NCBI lineage: Eukaryota > Metazoa > Mollusca > Cephalopoda > Sepiida > Sepiidae > Acanthosepion > Acanthosepion lycidas. The sequence continues at coordinate 91,176,116 of OZ010575.1, forward strand.
GAGAAACTTTTCCCAAATGAAGTTTGTGGGACTGCGTTTGCACACAATTCTGAGTTGATGAATCACTTGAGAACAGATATTCAAGTATAAAGATTTGTGATCTGTATTTGTATAATTCAAATTAAGGAATCTGATGAGGTTTTTTTTTTTTTTTTTTTTTTTTTTTTTTTTTTTTTTTTGACAAAGTTAATCAGCAGCTTAAAATGAAGACTTTCATTAAAATTCACATGCAAGGACACGCTCTAAAGAGGAATTATTTGGCAATATTTAACTTTTGTGCCTGCAAAAAATGGTGTTAAAAGAACGCTTATTCACTTGACACCTATTACTGTATAGTTTTGATTCTCTCGGCAATGTTACAAGATTATAAAAATATGTGAACCAAGTACAATGCAATATTTATTATTTACCTTTGAAAAGATTTTGACCTTTTATAAAGGAATAAATTTGAAAAAATCTTTTTAAGAAATTTGCAATAATACAAATAGTGATTAATATCTTTGTTGTCAATTCTCAAGAATAAAAAAAAAAAAATGTATAAATCCACTTTTGTATGTTTGGGTTTTATTAAAATTTTATTCATTGCTTTTTAAAATAATAAACATTCCCAAGGGAGTTAAAAATATATATAGTAATAGTGGTGTCAAGGAAATAACTCTCCTTTTGACACATTGTTTTTTTTTTTTTTTTTTTTTTTTTTTTTTTCTTTTTTTTTGCAGACATGAAGTTTAAACATTATTTGTGAAGTTTTAGATACCTATCCACACATGTCAATCTGAAAATGCTATTTAAAATTTTATAATTTTATTATGTCTGCAAAAGTTCCCAGGATAAAAAGAAAACTCTTTCATGTGTGAGGTGGTATGAGAAACTTCCCATATTAGGGTCTTCAATAACTGATTCCAATCATATGAAAAAAGCTGATGGATTGTTTAGTCATATTAGATAAATTACCGTATTTGACAGTGTATAAGATGCACCCTAATTTCAGCGGGGCAAATCAAGAAAAAATTAGTAATTAGTAAAATTATTAGTAAATGGTACAGTCTAGCCTATATTTATGAGGTATTATTTTGGTTAAACAAGCCATGATTACAATTAAATGAAAAATAATAGGAAAAAAGAACACAAGCCTATAAAAGCATTATTATATCCAAAGGTAAGAAAATAAAATAAAAAAATCAACTGATTATTACAATTGAGCAAAACAGTTCAGTTACTATTTTCCTTTATATGATCTGTACAACTTGTGTCTTGTAAACGTCTTTTTAGTGGAATAATTAGGATATAAAAATTCTGATTGTATTTATAACAATGCAACCGGAAGTTATCACGAAAAAAATATTAATGAAACAAATATGTTTTACAAATATATAATTTGAATTCATTGCATATAATTTTAGTGAAAGTACTAATATTTAAACTAAAACATGATGAAATTAATATAATGAATATTATCAATGATAACATTTTTAATCTGTATAATAGCCTTTTAAATAATGACAATAGGTATATGAAAGTTACTCTGAAGTCTAAGCTAATAGGAGTTGCCTGGCAGCTAATTTTGTCTGACTATTGCGAATATTAAACCTATATATGGCATATAAGACACAAGGGAATTTTAAAATATTTTTAGTAAAAAAAAAAGAAAAGTCCGCCTTATATGCCATCAAATATGGTGTTTTACTGATTGGTAACCTTTAACCAACATCTGATAGGCTTTGAAACACCACTCAGTGTTCTCTAAGAGCCTATAAAAGCATCTTGAGAGTCTCGGTAGCTGATATGCTGAGCTTTATTTTGTCAATCATTGTAAAGATTACAGATCTGTTCGAGCAGAATGTTATAAAACCTCAACTGTACATGGTTAGGTAGAAAAGTAGGTTTGGCAGTAAGAATATTCAACAGAAATGTGCAAACACAGTATACACAGTGCAAGAACTATAATACAGCTTCATATTAAGACACTACTTTTCAATCTAGCTCTTAGGCAATGCCAAAATCACCACTTTGTCATCTAGCTTATAGCCAATGCCCCACCTTGGTGGGCTTGCCAACAGGCATTTGGCATTTATGCTTCATTTTACAAGTGCCATGTTTTATATCTAGCCTGGATTTCAGAAAAGGTCTAACTTGGTCCTAACTCCAAGTATTTGTCAAGGTATGATTGTTTGAATTTAATCAACCCGCACATGGAAATCGTTTGCTTTTAAATGATCAGTTCTAGATAGTTGCCTTTTTTGGCTAAGAAAGTCATTGGAATCTTATTTAAATGAATGTTATAGTTGATAGACAGGTTTAATTTGACACTCTTTTTAAAAATAACATATCAAATGCATTTTTGGGGCCCAACATTACAAAATTCAATCAAATTAACATTATTTTTTCTTTTTTTTTCTTTTTTTTTTTTCCATATTTTTCTTGCTTTTTTTTTTTTTTTTTTTTTTTTTTGTGTGTCTCTCTGACCCCCCAACTTTGAATAATACTAACAAAAAAAAAAAATGCCCATGACAAAATTTTTCTTTTCAGTGTAACTTCCCAAATATTAAATCTGCAAAGTCTAAGAAAATTTTACTTGGAAAGATATTTAAAATGTATTCAGTTCCTTTCGTACATTATATTGACCGCATTTGGCATGGTATACTGAATATTAAATATCTGTTTTCAACATGACTTTCTTTATATTTATCAGAAAATCATGATCTAGACCTCTGTTCCTATGTTTTTGTGGAGGAGAGGGTGAATCCATTTTTTGACACTGCCTCCCCCCCATAAAGAAAGAATGTCTAAATGGGTTAAATGCAAAATTTAACCTCTTTTGGGGGAATTTTGTCCCTTTAATCCGGACCAGAGTTTCAAGATGAAAAACTTACTTTTTAATTAGAAATGTAGAATTTTTGCTTTAACCTTCCCCTTAAGTATAAATTGCATTAATACAATTCCATAATTGAGCTGAAAAATCATTCAGGTGGCTCAAAAAACATTTCTATCCACTTGGCTTTCTTGTGGGTCCCCCCCCCCCAGCTTTTTTTTTTTTTTTTTTTTTTTTTTTTAAATATACTTTTGAATATATTTTTTTTAAATATATATAAGTGTAGCTTAATTCTGACAAAATGCTATATGTATAAGGTAATCATTATTCTCTCTACTAACAATGTAAAGGTTCAGCTTGTGGACCATTACACCACAATGAGGGGCCCTAATTTTAATTTATTTTTTCTGTCTGATGTTTTAGCATGAGATTATTTACATAATGGTCTGGGTAACCTTCAGAAATTTTCAAATCTTTATTTAATCTACAGCAGATCTTCAAAAGTTTCAAATGCAATGTACTTTAGATTTTCAAAAGTTTAAATGCAATGTCAATCGTTACCTTCTGTCTTCTTAATTCCTGTTTTATTTTATTCCCTCTCCTTAATAGTAATCCTTTGCATCTTAGTGGCTTTATTGCCTTGCTCAAGGTGAAATGATTATAAAAGTTGTTCTCATTCTATTGTCCATGTCTAGGGATATCTCTTGTTCTTATTTAACATTGCTCATTTATTGCTAGTTTTGTTTCCACTGAATATGTCTGTACTACCTAGACCAGGGATTGAACTCACAACTACTATATAACAAAATTCATGAACTTTAATCCACTGGGCTATTAAATATAACTATACCTTTTCAACTTCAAAACGATAATACAGTGTAACCCGGATATAAGAGAGTTGTCGGGACCGGAGAAGAAGTCTCTTTTATCTGGGTTTGGTCTATTTTGTTTAGGTAAGTATGGCTTTAATTTGGGACCAGATAAAATCTCTCTTATATCCGGGTTTCTCTGTAATCAACTTCAAAATGGACTTATTTTCAAGCAAAAAAAAATTATCAACTCCAAAATGGATCAATCAACTTCAAAATAAGAATAAACAACTTCGAATTGAGAGATTTTTTTTGGTAAATTGAAAATTATTTTTTCAATTAATTTACCCCCTGAGTAAGGAAATTGACTGTTCATCTTCATTATATAGATGAAGAAAAAACCAAAATACAAACAGCTTAGAAAGCATTGGGTGAGCCTACAGTAAAAGTAGGAGGAGAAAGTCCCGTATGGGCGAAAATGGTGATTGATGATGATGCTGGAGAAACCTCTACAAAAGAAGCTGAAGAAGAATTAGCAACAGCTCCAAAGAGGACTTACCTCAAGAAAACTGTGGCTGGCGAAAAAAAGTCCCAGATTTTAGCTGCACATGCCACACCAGGATATTGGAAAGACCTGGCAAGAACAATTGGTGTGCCTCTACCAACCGGGTACCGTTGGATAGACCAGGGTGCTGATAAGAGTGACTCTAGGGGAGGAGCAAGAAAATATAAAATTACGCAAGAGCATAAGAATTTTATGGCCGAATTAATTGAAAACTCTCCTAGGGTCACTCTTCAAGACATCAGTTGGTTGAAAAGTATGAGGTTTGTGTGACGAAAGAATGCAGAAGAAAGCACTTGGACTCCATGGCCTTTACTTTAAAAGCAGTTCATTATGAACCAGAAGCTGCCAATAATAATGTCAATAAGGCAAAACATAAGGATTACGCAGTAGCTTTATTAGAATTTCAGTCCCAAAGTGTGCCAATTCTTTATATGGATGAAACCAATTTTAATCTCCATATTTCAAGAAGAGAAGGTCGCTCTAAAAAAGGCACGAGGTGCACTACAGTCACGGTCGGATCCAGGGGAAAAAAAAAACATGTTATTGGATGTATTAGTAATAATGGATTAATTCATCATAAAATTAAAAGAGGTTCTTTCAAAAAAGAGGATACGAAAGAATGGACCAGGGAGTGCGTTAGAAAGGCAAATGAAATTTATGAAAGGGGAGTTGTCTTAGTTATTGATAACGCTCCTTGCCATACTTCAATTGAAGAAGTTGTGGAGGAGGATGAATTTAGGCAACACCAAATTTTCAGACTTGCCCCCTATAGTCCGATGTTAAATCCCATTGAAAAGGTTTGGTCAATCATTAAAGCTGACGTAAAAAGAAGTATGGCAGACTCAATTGTTGGGATTTTAAGAGGTGATGGCCAGGGATCTTTAACTACTAAAGAATTCCACCTCAGCAAATTAGAAGCAATGATTGCCGAGGCAATTAATAATATTTCCCCTGAGACTTGCACTAACTTCGTATCTGGAATACAGAGATTACTTCCCTCTGTAATTAACTTAGATGATGTAATCTTTTAAATAAATTTCTTAGGAACGTTTATATTTTTTTATATCCCTTTTAAGTAAAAATAAAAGAATAAATATTAAATTTATTAGTATTATATTAATTCTCAATTTGAAGTTGATTATTTCTCATTTTGAAGTTGTTTCCCAATTTGAAGTTGATTAATTTTTTTACCTGAGAATAAGTCCATTTTGAAGTTGATTATTATCATTTTTAAAGTTGAAGAGCTATAGTACATTAACAACAATTGGGCAGTACTAAATTAGAACAAAACAAGGTCGCCCTAGACACGGATAGTGGAACAAGAACATTCTACACCTGTACATTAAATAAAAAATCCTTTTTGAAATTCCCTGAAAGTTAACTGGATCAACAGACATTTGAAGAGGGCCAGAAAGTACAATGGTTGAAACGTTGTGATAATAACAACAAAGATGAAGTCATTAGTCTGTAAATAATCTAAAGAATTTATTCTGGATTGAATGTTTTTAACAGATAAATTTTGTTAGTCATCAAGTAATGTATTTTCAATTTCTCTGCTTTTATTATGTTGGTGCAAAAATAATTTCGTTTTCTAACATATGTTACTATGTGAGAAAACGAAATTATTTTTGCACCAACCTAATATTTAGATTTTATAAAATTGCAATTTTTCACCAATTCTTTTACTGGCTAACATTCCCTCCCTTAAATTTGAAATTTCTTACTTTGGGATTCAAATAGCTCTTGTTTTAGCAAATCTAAATTTAGCTTAATACTCCTGTCATTTTAAAATTACACAGGGGTGCAGCAGAAATATCTCCCACATTTTAACGATTGACAAAAAGATCACGGTAACTGCTATTAAAAAAAATATTTCTCTGTTGTTGAAACAAAGGGTTACAGTTTTTAATATTGCATTTAATTATATTAGATTTTAGAGTATTGTAAATATAAAATTATTCTTGTAAATAATCTAATAAATAAATAGTGTTTAATATTTTTGCTGTAAATTCTCAAGACCAAAAAAAAAAAAAAAAAGTATAAATTCACTTTCATCATATGCATAGGTTTTATTTGAGTTCTAAACATTGCTCTTTAAAGCAATAAAAATTGCCGAGGAGTGATAGTTAAAAAGTGGTGTCATGGGAAAATCCATCCTATCGACACTATATCTCATTTTAAAATTACACAGGGGTGCAGCAGAAATATCTCCCACATTTTAACGATTGACAAAAAGATCACGGTAACTGCTATTAAAAAAAATATTTCACTGTTGTTTAAACAAAGGGCTACAGTTTTTATTCATCTGGTTTTAAAAATGACATCCACTATAATGGTGGCCTCTATTCACCATACACAATTGCAGACAATTTTCTAAAGTTTTCCATCACCTGGAAATTTGAGGTTTTCCAGATGACTCTTTTAAATGCTGAACCCGTGGCCCTGAAATTTTCAACCCTTCCTTTTCTATTTTTTTACAAACTCTCTATTTCCCTTTCTTTCTCAAACTTCTACTTCCACTTCTATACATCTTTACTGCTCTTTTTTCCTCTTTATCTAGTTTCCTGTGAAATGACTTATTAAATAGGTCAATGTCTGGTCCTTACCCCCTCCCATACTCTTAAATATCTTAGAAATAAATTTAGATCTATTTTTATTATCTCTCCCTTCCCTCTCTAATTTCGACTGTATCTGTCATACTCTTACTCCCACCTTCTGTTTCACCTTACATCAACTTAAAACTACTCCTCAAAAGTGAGTAAAAACTATATGTAAATTTAAAATATTTTTTCACCCTTGGAAATGTGGTCTGATGAACCAGGTAAAATACCTGGGGGGGGGGGAATGAATTATAACGAATGGACACTTAAGGTTGTCTGTTTTCTATTTAAATTGAATATATATATATATATATATATATATATATGAGTATCAGTATCTGGAGCAGCATCATTCCAACGTAACATGAAATGAGCATGAACATTTCTGTGTTGCAATTACAGATTCACCAGTCTTAAAAAAACATATCAACAGTAAACACACTGTGCACCAGTACAAGTCATGATGGTATTTGAAAAGAAATGGTAAGACACTAGTGAGATGAAAACACCATTGCTAGCATCACACAAGTGACGGTTGAAAATGTGGGAGGTATTTCTGCCACATCCTGTATTTAGTGATGTTTTTTTGTTTATATTAACAAATTAACAGTTTTTGTGAAACATTATTTACAATCTAAAAATAAAGATGAAATTATTCAAAATTCACTCACTTTGTTTTTTTTTCATCTTTGAAAAGTCATGTATCCTTTTGACTACATTTAAATTATTTTGATATTTATTTTTTTTTAATTTATTTTTTTTTTAATTTATTTATTTTTTTAATTTATTTTTTTTTACAGTGCTCCAGGCAAACTTTCTTTCACCATTGTCCCAGAACTGTCCTGAAAAGCAATTTTAATTATCACTCCCCAAAATCAATGTGATTTTTTTTTTTTTTTTTTTATAAAGGTGTTAGTTAGATCCAGTCACAGGACCCAAAGAGTGTGAGTTCAACACCTGGTTAAGGCAGTGGAGAACTTGGCGAGGGGAATTAACAGGAGATAACTGATAAGTGACATCCATTAGACATAGCACATGGAACTAGAACAGTCTACCCCAGTGAGTAAAATAAAGGGTTCAGTTTCCTTATTCCAACCACCTGAAGAAGGCCAGAGCCTACAACGGCTGAAACGTTGTGATAAACATGGCGACAAAGATGAGGACAATAGTCCGAATAATGTAAGTAGTGTACATAATACCTCATCTCAGAAATGTAGACAGATAAGGAAGCAAGGGATAAACCTCTACTCCTGTCCAAAAGACTGAGGAAGATTGGGAAGCAGATGATAGGCAAGCCTATCTACTATTGAGGAAAAAATAGTAAATGAATAATAAATAAATTTTCAGAGTCTAGGCAGTGACGTTAGAAGCACGCAGTTGAAGTAAACTTTAGAGAGAACTGGAAACCCAATCCTAAACGGGAATCAAATGATAAACCTCTCTCGGACAGGGGCAGGCAAAAATTGTCTTGGTGGACTCTAAAAATGAGGGCATTGGGCAATAACTAAGAGCACCACAGCATTCTTTTTAAAATTTGCAAAATTTATGTTTTTTTTTTGTTTTTTTACAAATAAAAAATGTTAACAAAATCTTTAAAAAATTGATAAATATAAAGAAAAATCTTTAAAATCAAATCTTTTTGACAAATAACATAAATTATGATGACTAGTTTTATTAGCAATGATACATTTTGCAGTGGAACATTTTCAAAAAATAAATCAAACATTACATTATTATTAGTTTAGAATATGTTGTGGAAAGAATGAGATTGTTGTATTATTGTATAAAAATATAGAGATTTTTCAGCATAAAATCAAAATTATTGAAACAAAAAAATATGTACAGTAAATTTCAAAACAATCTTTTACTTTCTGACATGAATATTAATTAGTAATTTCTTATAGATAAAAATATTTTCACAACTAATTTTTGTTGTCTAGCATTCAGAAAAACTTCCTCTACTCAAAGAATTTGTCAGAATAAAAAAAAAAACATTAATTTTCTATGATTTTAATGGAGGAGGGTTCTATTTACAATATAAGTATAACATCAAACTGATCTCTGACTTTTTGACATACATGTAGTTTTCTTTCCTTTTTGAGGGAGACCAGTCTTTAAGTATCGCTGTTTTAAAATGAATTGTATTATCAGTATGCAATGTGTGTGTGTGTGTGTATATACATATGATGCTCATTTCTGAACTGGAAGACATAAATGTTGCAAGATTGAAATAAATGTGTAACATTTGTTGAAATTCTTTCCTAGTCAAATTTTTTCTTGGAAAATCTCCACGGCCATCTTATTAAGAAAAATATTTTTCATTCTTAGCTTAGAATTCGAACTCTGCTCTCCAATTCCTCAATCTGAGCCGCTATCCATTACTCCACCATGCCCATGATTATATATGAATATATATTTATGTGTGTGTTGTTCTAGCAAAACAATTGAGGTACAAAAATAGTAAAGATGGTGTAATTTGCACTTTGTTAAGCAAAAAAAAGTTTTGAGTGAAATGAATGTTTATTTCCAGCTTCTTGCTTTCATGCCACCTACAATGTTCAAAAATTTAAATACAATCTCCATCATCATCTTCCTGAATTCTGTCCTCTTGTCATTTCTCCTCACTCAAGTCTTCTCCTTCTCTCTTTAACTCCCAGCAATCATTTGTCTTGCATGGGGTGAAAAGAGAAAACAAAAACATTATTTAAACATTTCTGTTAAACCTCTTTGAATAATTTTATATGGAAATGGTCTTAATAATTTTCATGTTCAGAGCAACTTTTAACATTATTTAAGAATTGTTCTTTTAAGCATATAAAGAATAACACATTCCAAATATTTGCAATGAAAAAAGTTTTCGAAGTCTTTGTCAAAAACACTTTCATTTGCATTGCATTGTGACTGGATTTACTTTGTTTATCACTTTTTAGATTCTTCTTTGTATTTCCAATTTAGTTTATGATAAACAGAAAACAGAAAAAATGAACCATTGCCAAATGTTATTTGGCAATGGTTCATTCAAATTTTTCACCAAAAAATGACAATAAAATATAATTTTCTTGCTTTGTTTATTAGAGCAAAATTAGTTCTTACAACTAGATCCTGCTTTTTTTTTTTTTTCCTCACATTTATAGATAAATAATACACATATCTAAATTTGTCCTTCAGCCTTTCATTTGAGTTTAAAAAGAAGTGTTTTTGTTTGTTAGCTTTGTGTATGTGTGCAGTGGTGGTGGGGCATGCCCCGCCTGTTAAAAACCCACCACTGTTGGAGGAACCCCTCCGTGACTGACCTGGGTTGTGGGTTGGTGAAGCTATTTGACCCATAGTTGGGGTGGATGGACAGTGACTTAGAGCAGTTCATCGACTCCTTAAAAGCAATGGGGGGGAGCTGGTTTAGTTGCTGACCACTAAGGTTTTGAATTCAGAGTTGTCCTTCTCCTAGACTGCTTACCACTCAAGGCTATAGGACCCAGTCTGTCCTGCTATTTATCCATAGCTGGGGATGAGTGGGGAGGAGGGAGAAGAGATGGATTCATACCTATCCCAAGGATATTTGCACGTAAGTGAATGTATCAAACTCAATCAAAATTTGAACTCCGATTCCTCAATCTCCACTGGGTCTGCCACAATTGGTGAGAAATAAAAATAATTTTTATTTTAAGAAATTAGTTACTTTTGGAATAAAAACTGTATAGTCTCCAAAAGCACAACCAGTCATCCAAAAACTAATGTTCTATTATTCTTGGGTCAGAATTAATTTTGGGCCCTGGTCTTTCATATGCCATGCCATGTCCTTTCAGGACATGGGCAGTCATAGCTCTCCATAGCTTCCTGCCTTTTGTAGCTCAAAGTAACAATTGTCGTTTTACTATCACGCCAGTCTCTGCTGTCATCCATTTATACGAAATCATTACATAGGTTACTTGCTGTTCCCCTCTTTTCATTGTCATGAGAGTGTTAAATTCTTCAAGGCTTCTTTCCTCATACTAGAAAATTCAATTACCATATTTTCATGTGTATAAATATGACTGTGTTTCAGAAGCTAAAAACAAAGAATAAATTACAATTACATCCTCATGGTATAGTGATCCCTATGTAAATTTTGGTTTTAAATTGTACCATATTATCCATTAAAATCTCAATGTTGTACATATATTTCACTATAATATTTAATTTTTTCACAATATTAAACAATAGAAATAAACCAGATGTTTAGATGCTGCATGTTCCCCTCATGGCTAATGAGTATGATATGGCTCCCACATGTCGCATAAAAAGCTGAATTCTGACAGACCGATGTAATGTAAACAAAAAAAAAATGTGATGGCTGTTTAGAAAATTGCTAATCTAAAAGGGAGGTAACTTTAAAAATTTAATTCTTACAATGTAAATTAACAATGTACAATTATGTAGAATTTATCAGATGTTATTTTCAATTCCCTAGATATGTTTTCAACACTAAAATGCTTATTTACATTTTTTTTTTTTTTTTAC
>OZ010575.1:91189898-91261432 GCA_963932145.1 Acanthosepion lycidas
GTATTTCTGGTATTTACGATAAAAATGTATTTTTATACTTTCATAGTGTTTTATTTTTGTTTGGGATTCAATATTTGCCCATAGCTGGGACCTTAACTCGTACTACCTCCCCAGGTCAGGGTGGACCTGGGAACAACAGCAATTAAGAGGTGCTTCAATGCTCATTAAAATTTCCAATTTCCCGATCAGAGGTCTTGTTGCTGAATGTAGTTTATTGTCAAACCCAGGATTAGCTTTCAAAAGAGATTTTGCTGCTGATGTTGTGGCTATATAGTGGTATTTTTTATATATATATATATATATATATATATAAAAACAGACCACTTTAAGGTTCCATGTAATAAATTATTTCACCACAGCCCTTTTAAAGGGCTCTGGATCATCAGACTTTACTTCCAAAGGTTGAAAAAAAAAATATATATATTTTCTCTGAATTTACATTGAGCTCTCTGGATATCATCCTCCTTGGGTCTACCCATACAGATTACCTAGTTCTGCATAAACTATATATATATATATATAATTGTATTATATTTTTTGTGTCATGTCAATTTCATCACTTTTCTAATATTGCATATTCACATATCATGCTGGGTTTTTAAAGTATCATGTCTTCACATGTCATTTTGCACTATCATGTCATGTTCTATTTTTATGAAATATATTTAGCATGTTTGTTTTTAAATTTGATCAAATTTTATTAGTGTAGGGTTGTTTGAAAAAAATCTAATATAGTAAAAATAAACAAGTGCTATATTGGAATAAAGTGTCGCTGCCAAAACTTGAGTTTGAATATAGATCGCCATTGAGCAAACATAGACAATCCCATTACTGAATTAAGTACACCATGTGACCATAGAGAAAACACATAAGTAGAAAGTCACATGACGTGTAATTGATCGCTGTTTCTACTCTATCGTCTATTACTATACGGACCGCTATTCTCTTCTCTATTCACTATACTATTTCTCTATTCAGATTACTAATCGGTGGTTACTTCTGAGCGAGTATTATCAAGCAAGTACTATTAGTGCGAATGATATCCAAAGATGTCTGACACCAGCATTGTTCAACGGCGTACTATATTTGTATCTGCAATTACAAAGTCTCTACTACAATGAGCATTAGTTTACAAATATATATACACACACATACATGAGTTGGGATCAGCTATAGATCGAATATGGATCAGAATCCAACAGAATGATAAGATAAAGAGCAAATGTTTATCATATCTAACATCTTTCACTTTTATTAAAGCTTCATCAGAGAATGAGATATAGAGAAAAAGATGGAAGAAATTCTGGTATTTTTACCTTTTGCGTTGTTTGATTTTCATTGGTCAATCATGTTTCACATACATTTAACTCTTTGAAATGACATTAGTATAATTTCTGGCTTTCTGAATTCAAGGAGAGATGATGAGTCAATCTGAAGTTTCAAGATATTTAACAGATTCCAAGTCTACCTGAAAAACCATAAATATTGCTATATGTATGCAAGTATATAAAAATTTTAGTATATATATATATATATATATATATATATATATATATTCATAAGGGTGTGCATCTAGTAGACATTATGTTTGTTGGTTTTCACATTTTGATTTGGGAACATTTTTATGTTTATAGCATTTGTTTTAGATAAACATACATTAGTTTCTTTAAGAATGGATTCAATAAAGGTTGCTGATGTAATGGCCAATTTTGTTCCTGTGTATTATGAAAGAGCTTTATTGGTTGTCTAAATGTAAATCTCTGTGATGTCAACCTGATTTAAAATCATATATATTACACACACATATATACGTAAAATTTCAGGTATAACTAAAACTATATCTGTAAATGACAATATGAATAAAGACAAAAGTAAAACTTCTTTTAGTTGACACTTTTCATCTTCTACTGAAACTTGACACTAAGAACAGTTTGTCTTTTGTCATATATATATATATATATATATATATATATATATATATATATATAGCACAAACATGAATCCCATGACCCTTAAGGATCATAGGGGCACCAAATGTACTGCAGCCACAATAGAAGTGGTTATTCTTGGGCAAGTTAACCTGACAAAGCCCAACTCTCTCCAGGCCAGTTTTGAATTCAGAGTTACCTTCTTCTAGAATGGTTGCCACCCAAGGCTATAGAAGAAACCAGTATGTCCCATTTACCCATAGCTGGGTGGGGGGAAGAAGAGGATTCATACATTTCCCGAGGGTATTAGCATGTAAGTAATGGATCCAACTAGAATTCGAACTTGGCTCCCCGATTCTTCTATCCAAACTGCTATCCATAACACCATCGTGTCTTCTACATATATATATATATATATATATATATATATTTATTTATTTTTTATTCATTTAAAACCATTCTGTGGTTCCTGGTGAAAATTTAAATATATAAATTTCCTGATGTCTAAGTACTATTGCCTTTCAAAAACCATTAACAGCGATTTTGTTGATAGTTATGACTATATATATATATATATATATATATATATATAAATAAGACAAAGACTTTAATTATCTATTTCAATTTGAGAGAGAGGCTCTATAAAGGGTGAGGGGATGAGAATTATAATCAAAATGGATAATTAAATCTTCTTCTTATCATTGACCTCTACCTGAATTTACACTGCGTGCCAAATTATTATCGAGATAACTTTTTTCTAATATTTCAAAAACTGCCCAATCAATTCATACAAAATTTTCACTCGATGTTGGCAACACTGACCTGCTCAATCACTGAAATTTTCGTACTGATCTGCGCAATGTAAACAAACTGGCGCCATATTGGTTATCAGCATGGTGATTTGAACGTGCCAAATTATTAGAAAGGTTTAGTAAAATTCCCAGAATTGAGCAAACAAAACGTTTATTAATGTTGCACGTGAATGTTTATGATCAAAAGAAGCTAATAAATAAGATAATCGAACAAATAATAACAGATACAAACAAAGGCACAGTTTTAAACAAATTAATAGGGAATGTGCTTTCCCTGTTTTGAAATTACTTGAAGAAGTTGACGATTCATAGAATTTGTTAATTGTAGGATGTCATCTGCTGTAATGCTGCAAGATATGTCAAGAATTGCTTCACACAACTCAGCGTTGCTCCTGAATTGTCATCCGTTGGTGTAGTCTTCGCTTCATGATGCTCCAAAGGTTTTTGATTGGGTTCAAATCCAGAGAATTTGCTGACCACTTCATTTTTCAAGGTCCATCAAAGCCTAACTGTTTCAAATATTCAGTAGTTTTGTGAGCAGCATGTGAGGGAGCAATATCTTGCATAAAAACAATTGCCCTTCTGAAGGCAACTCTTTGCCTTTTCATCCAAGGTCCAAGATGCTCCTTCATAAACGCTATGTATGCATCAGCAGTCATTTTGACGCCATCTGGTACTCTCCATGGACCCGTAATGTTTTTCCAATAATACCACCCCAGATTATTATGCCTCCACCGCCTTGTTGGCGTCTCAAACACTGATGGCGATTCTGTCTGTTCATTACCCAGCCTTTGCACCATTTATCTGGCCCATCAAGTGTTGCTTGAGTTTCGTCTGCGAACAAAACTTTAGAGAAGTCAATCTTCATATTGTCTTTGGCCCATTTCAATTGATTTTGAATGTGATTTCTTGTTAACGGAGGCTTCGATACAGGTTTGACTGTTGTTGCTATTTCCCTCAGATACCGACACCAAGTACTTTTAGACACAGTAGGATCCCCAATGCGACTGAAAAGCTCTTAATGGGTAAGTCCAGGGTTCTTCGTGGCCTCTCGTTTAAGTCGTGACATGAGACGACATGAAATAACCCTCGGCTTGCCTTTATCTGCCCTTTTGTGTACGGTCAGTTGTGAAATTTTCGCTGTTTGATGACACCTCCCTATCATTTTAGAAATTTCTAGGGTAGATTTCCCTTTTGAGAGTTCTAAGGTAATAGTTTTCTTTTCAGCATCACTTAAACTGCTTTTACGGCACATCTATTCACTAAATTCATACACTTTTCTAATAATTTGGCACGCTCAAATCACTGTGCTGATAACAAATATGGCACCAGTTTGTTTACATTGTGCAGATCAGTACAAAAATTTCAGAGATTGCGCAGGTCAGTGTTGCCAACATTGAGTGAAAATTTTTTGTGAATTGATTGGACGGTTTTTGAAATATTAGAAAAAAGTTATCTCGATAAGAATTTGGCACACAGTGTATATCCTCCTCAGAATTAAGATGTGTTTGTGTGTGTATATATATATATATATATATATATATATTAGGTTGGTGCAAAAATAATGACGTAATAATGTCGTTTTTTGACGTTAAAAAATACGTCAAAAAACGACATTATTACGTCATTATTTTTGCACCAACCTAATATATATATAGTCACAACTAATAGTTATAATTGATATAGTACTCAGACATCAGGAAATTTATATCAAATTTTCACCAGAAATTGGGAAAATGGTTTTAAATGAAGAAAAAAATAAAATAAATAAAAATAATCCTTAAGAAAAAAGTCCTTAGCCAAACTTGTATGAATGAAAAATTGTTGCTTAGATACACCCACATATAACTGAGAATAATGCCAAAGAACTTGTAAAGACTGAAATTTTAAATGTTTTGTAAAGGCAGTTTTAAAAACATCAATTCTATATTGGATAGTGCAGTAGCTTTAACACCGTTAGATACAACTTAATGTCTTGTATTTATTAAACTTATTTGAATTACAAATTATATATATATATATATATGTATAATTGAGGTTGGATTCAAAAGTTTGTGGCCCAACATACCTGAATTTTGATCAGTAATTTGAAATGTATAATTAATATTCTTCACTGAATTAAGTGCAGTGACAAAGAGATCATGTTGAAAATTAAAAGCTTATTTTTCTCTCAATCAGTTTTTATTTTAATCATTTCACCCCAAGCAACCCTATAAAGACACTAAGATGCAAGATATTACTGAAAGTGAAGGAAACCGAGAAAATGTTACTGAGGTGAAAATACAAAGATTCAAAAAGGCAGATGACGATTGATTTTGCATTTCTACAGTTGACAAATATGACAGAAGAAACTATTAGAACAGAACTTATGCTTACACTTAACAGTTTCTCAACAGTAAAATGATGAGACCTAACTGCTAATCTAGTACTATACTTAAATTCATGAAGTTGAGGTTCCATGAAAATATTTATAGAAAAGGCACAGGGAAGCCACTTTACGGCAGTGAGAAAGTGATGAAAGCGAAGATGCTGGGCCAGGATTGATAACATTGCAGATTCTTCTTTGGATTTTGTAAAGAATCTCTAGAAATATCAGAAGCACCAGACCAGAAGTGGCAACAATAGTCAATGCACAGATGGCATGACATGCAAGATAGATTCAGGTGAGAAAAACTTTCTAGCATGGCACAATGAAGGAGCTTTCTTAGCAGTAGACATTATATTATCCTTCCAATTAATACGCGGAAAACATTAGACTGAGAAGGTGCAATGAGTCACTCTCCTGGAGGTTAGCATCAGCCATACTGATGAAAGGCAATAAAAGTTCTCTAAGGCAACATTTTTTTTTTTGTTTTTTAATCATTTCACCCCAAGAAAGGTGATAACATCACTAGGACACGAGGGGTTACTGGGAGCGAAATAGAATGAGAAGATCTTAGAAGGCAATGGAAACCCAATCCTAAACAGGAAACAAGAGAGGAACTTCTACTCATGTTTAATAGACTGGGAAGGAATATGAAGCTGACAATAGGTGAACCTATCTATTTCTAGTATGGACCTTTACGACAAGTTTTCATTACTTATTGAGCAAACTTCCTTCAAGTAGATTTGATGATTGTCAAAACAAGGTGTATATTCAAATTTACTAACAAAAGAACTGCTTTAAAATACACAAGCCAAACATCTTTGCGGGGGGAGGATCATAAAATTTACAAACTAACAGGTATTTTGCTGAAGAAATGTCAGGCCAGGTTGGTTGATAAAATTTACAAGCTAACAGGCATTTTAACATCTGTCGATATTTCCGAGATGAGGTATTGTAACTATTTACATTGTTCGGATTGATGTCCTCATCTTTATTGTCACATTCATAATGTTTCAGCCATTGTTTATCCAGTGGACCCAGTAGGGTCGGCGGTGAACTTTTTCACTGTTTGATGACACCTCCCTATCATTTTTAGAAATTTCTAGGGTAGATTTACCTTTTGAGAGTTCTAAGGTAATAGTTTTCTTTTCAGCATCACTTAAACTGCTTTTACGGCACATCTATTCACTAAATTCATACACTTTTCTAATAATTTGGCACGCTCAAATCACCGTGCTGATAACAAATATGTTGGTTGAAGTAATTCAGTGACTTGACCCAAATACATGACCACAGCAGAGGTGGACGAAAACTTGAAGTGTTGAGTTACTAAAGGGAAATAACAGAAAAGGTATGGCACGTAGAACTAGAACAATCTACCCCGGTGGATGAAATAAAGGGTCCAGTTTGAAATACCAACATATATCACCTGAAGAAGGCTGGAGTGTACAACGTCTGAAATATTGTGAATATGATAATAATGAGGATGGCAACACTCCGAAAAATGTAAATAACAGGTACTTTGTTGAAGACATGTTAGATCAGGTTGGTTGATTTTATAACATGTCAGTACTTGTCAGGTTTTTTTAATGTTGAATTTTGTGTGGAGCATTCATTGAGCAGTTGTAATGGAAGCAACTTTGAAGAAACATTTCTTTTATGTCCACTTATAGGATGCTGTGTATTGTACAAATAACAATTTATTGGTCAAAAGTAAAATCTAATTTAATTTTAAAAGTATTACAATTCTTAGTTTACTTTTTTCATTTTTTTTTAATAAAAGAAAGGAAAAAAGTCTGCAGACGAGAAAAAAAAATCGTCGAGTTATCTTCTCTTTCCCTAGCCATAAATCATCTTTGAAACTAGCTGCCTCTCTAGGCACATTTACAAAGGAAAGGGCTGTCAGAATTTTGGTTTTGGAAGGAGAAATTGCTGCAAATATTCACTGGTTGTTAGTGAATGTTCATACAATTTTTGTGATTGATGTCAGCCTAATAAGGAGATGGGTCAGCAGAGTTGGCAATCCTAGAGAGAAAAGAGAAGCTGACCTTTGTGACAGGTTCCACATCTGGCAGGCCAGCTCCTGCTGAGAATGAGGATAACATGAAACAGGCTGATGCTCTCATTACATCTAAGAGAACAATTAGTTTTGCAAAACTGTACCTGCAGTTTCTTCACTAGTCAAAGTAGACTCCCAGAATACTGATGGACTACACAGAGAGGGTGGTCACTACTGCAGTGAGTCTCTACTGATGATGACGATGTGAAAAAGCTAACTCGCGCATGGCTACGAAGCATTCGAGAGGTGGGTATAAATGCCCTCATCGAGAAGGAAGGAGGCTATGTTGAGGCCTTTATGGTCATTTCAGGAGGCTTCTACTATTAAATCTGATGTAATTAAACAAGAACAGATATTAACTTTTGTTCCATTTTTCACACCTGTTAATTGAGGACCCCAAATGAATCTATCGTCACCCATTTTGCTGAAATAAATCTGTAAACATCTTGAATCTGAGGAAAGCAGATCAACACCTATTTACTCAAGTTCTTTTTTTTTCTACAGTGATGTTCACTCTGTACAAGGCCCAAGGGCCACTCGAGGTAGAGGGTTACAGAGTAAGAGGCACAGCTTATGCAGATATGTGTGGAAGATAACAAACCATAGACTTGAACAGTTTAAGATTGTAATGATCATGAAAACATCCTCTTGGGAGTCGGTTCCACACGGCAGTGGTTTGTGGGAAGAAGCTGCTTGAGTGGAACTTACATCTCACCAAAGGAATATGACGGGTATGAGGGTGGTCTGCTACAATATGTATGGCATGGCAGGTCAGGTCTTAGCTGTGAAGGTTATGACTGGTGGAACCAAGGAGTGTAGTTCTTCTGAACAATTTCCATGGAATAGCGACAGAACAGCAAGAGGCTTGTGACATCTCATCTGTGAGACAAGGGTTGTCGGGTGGAAAATAATTTGTCACCCCCAAAGACACAGAGATGCTTTTGAACTCTGACTACCATTTTTCCAGCATCTTTAGTGATAGATTGTATGAACAAAATTCCACTTGAGGCCTGGGCTGAATTTAAGTTCCAATAAATGTTCAGGGCATGGGGCCTCCCCCCAAAGGAACATCCGTTCATTGGGGAAATTTTGGGGTATAATTGGTGATGGTGGAATGTAACTAATTTGGTTTTCAGGATATTGAATGTGACCAGCCAGTTTTTCTGTCACTGAGCTGTTAGAGTTCAGTCAGAGGAGAGATCAGTTACCCTTCTCTGGTCACCAAACTCTCATCTCTCTTCTTTTCTTCCAATCTGCATGATTTACTTATTGCCATGAAGTTAGGATAAAAAGGAAATTGTTGTCAAAAACTGATAGAAATGGTTAAAAAAAAGAAAGATGTATGCAATTCAATAATTGCATGCTGTGGTCTCCATAAATCTAATACTTTGCCTTATAATTTAATTTTGGTGAGGAATTAGCATTATTATATACAGATTTCCTCAAACTGGTGATTTTATCTTTTTTATTACAGTCAGATGCTTTGCAGAATTTCAGTACGAAACAATTAATTCAATTCATGAGTAGACTGCTTTCATTTTGTTGTCCTGATTAACGGATATCTTATATAAGTTAACAGATGCCGCATAACTATCACAAAATTCTGTTGAGGCCTACTGAAGACAGGATCATAAAGTCATTGTAAACTCCACAATCCTCTCATTACCTGCATAGTATGTGCTTCACCAGAACTACATAGTGTTTTGAATTCAAAGTTGTCCTTCTCCCAGACTGGTTGTAATCCAAAGCTGAAGAGACCCAGTATGCCCAACTATTTAACCCATAGCTGGGGGGTTCATACCTTTCCCAAAAGTATTCGCACAAATAGCAGAATACAAGATGGACAGCAGAACTACGGATTCAATAAATCTTACCAGTTACATGAAGAAATCCATGGAGTATTACAGTCAAAACATTGTGACTATAACAATCGAGATGAGGACAACAGTTTAAACAAATCTGTGTATAATAATTTCACCAGATACTTTAAGATAAAATTTTATTTTGTCAAAAGGTTGAAAACGTTTTTTCCCAGTGTTTTTTTAAATGGACTTTAAGACCAGAACTTTGGCTAAACGATGATCCACAAATTTCACATTTAAAAGGTTTCTCCCCAGTGTGTCTTCTCATGTGGCTTTTTAAATTTGCTTTGGTTGTATGTCGTGAATTGCAAACTTCACACTGAAAGGGTTTCTCTCCAGTGTGTGTTCTCATATGTACTTTAAGATCTCCATTTTTAGTAAACTTTGCACCACAAACTTCACACATAGAAGTTTTTTCTCCAGTGTGTGTTCTCATGTGTACAAGCAAATGGCTTCCCTGTGCAAAGTTTGCTCCACAAATTTCACACCTAAACGGTTTCTCACCAGTGTGAGTTCTTATATGAGACTGCAGACAATTGCTGGACGTAAAACTCGCTCCACAAAATTTGCAATGAAATGGCTTTTCACCAGTATGTGTCCTTAAGTGGACAACAAGGTGAGCCTTTTGAGACAATGCTAATCCACAAATGTCACAGTTGAATGGTTTTTCTCCAGTATGAGTTCGCAAATGTATTTTTAAATTGGAACTAGATGAATATCCAAGCTTACAAATTTCACATTGGAAGAGTCTCTCCCCAGTGTGACTTCTCATATGGACTTTGAGATTCGAACTTTGCCTGAATGCTGATCCACACACCCCACACTGGAATGGCTTCTCTCCTGTGTGAGTTCTCGTATGACGCTTCAGGTTTGCACTGTGTGTAAATCGAGCATCACAAACCTCACACTGGAAACGTCTTACTCCAGTGTGAATCCCCATGTGATTCTTGAGATTTGAGTTGCGTGTCAATTGTATTCCACAAATATCACATTTGAAAAGCTTCTCTCCTGTGTGTGTTCTTAAATGGGATTTGAAATCAGAACTTCGGGCAAATGTTGATCCACAAACTTCACAGTGGAAAGGTTTCTCTCCAGTGTGAGTTCTCACGTGACATTTGAGATTTGAGCTTGTCGTAAAAGTAGCTCCACATACCTCACAGTAAAATCCTTTCTCTTCAGTATTTACTTCAATCTCTTGATTTGGTAACGAGGAAACAGACATTGTTGATTCCTGAGTTATACAGTTTAAAAGGTCATCCATGATTTATGTTCTGCTTGATGTCTTGAATTTAGACTTTTTGGTAAGTTTTTTTCAAAATAAACTTCTTGCTTTTAAGATTCAATTGTATTGCTTTTCATGTTTTTGCATCTCAAAATAAAACAATATTTTCTTTCAAGTTTTTTAAAAGTTTTCCTAATGAATGAATAAATCCTATCTACAAATTTTCCTGTCATTTAAATTCATGTTCCATTAAGAATTGTAATTTTTGTGTTGCTGCTGATGGCAATTAAAATTCACTTAAAATCTCTCTGGTACTGGGCTTACAGACAAATCACGCTGAAAACACAGGTTCATGTTCAATCACTAAAGTTAAGCAGTTGAGCCTGGTTGGTGACTAGATGGGGGACTGCTTGGAAACAGCAGCTACTGTAAGCGACCTCCTCCAATCCAAAATATATTTTGCCTCTAAGTAACCTACAAAGGGTTGATAATCCACAAAAAATTTTTGAAAAATCTATCAATCCCTAGTAGTGACCATGAAAGAACCTGTGAACGAAAAAAAAACACACATAAGAATAAATGAAAAATAACTTGACAGATTTATTCTTATGTAAATAAGAATGGTACATTTGTTATATCATGAATTGAATTGGGATAACAAATTCAATTCATAATGTAATAATTTTTGTCACAAAAAAGACATATTCAATAAAATGAGAGGAAAACATGAAATAACAGATATAGTCACAACAAACATCAACTTGAAAAGAACGAGAAGTGTTTGTATTAACCAAATTAATCTTGGTAACATTTTCAAGATGGTAAACTTGGACCAAAAAAATTGAACATCAAAAGGACAGTTTTTCCATTGAGACTGCCATTATTTTAATGACCTTCACTCTTTTGGTAATGTTTATTGTTTTAAAAAGTGATGATTAGGAGTTTAAAACTTAAATGCAGGAAAGTGAATTTATACATTGTCTTTGTTTTTGAGAATTTACAACAAAAATATTAAACACTATTTTTTTATATTGTTTATTCGAATGGTTGGCAAAACACCTAATTGCCAATTGATTTGAAATTTATAAAATGGTTAATAAGGATTTCCTTTTAGTTGGTTCACATATTTTAATTTACTGTATTTTCTGGCTTACAAGACACTGCATCTTGAAAAATGCAACCTAATATTGGAAAGAAATTTCTAAGAAAAAAAATCATTCACCATGCATCCCTCACATACTGGTGTCACATTAATCACTTGAACGATTTTATTTGTATGGCAATGACATACTAGTCAAGAGCAGAAAGGCTCCTGCAGATGCTAGTAAAGAGAGTATGTTTAAGCTTGTGGCTCGGCCCCAGGAAGGTTTATAGTCTTTGAAATACTTGCAAGAGCTAAGTACTGAGGTTACATCATATAAAAGGCTGAATTAGAAGCTAGCTAACATTATAGTGTAATGACTTAACATACAGATCTACGTCCCTATCAGTCAAGCCAATTAGGTGACCGTTCAAGCTTACTTGAGCCTTACATTTGTCTTGGAAGATGCATACATATTTTTCAGGAAAAAAAGTGCATCTCATAAGCCAGAAAATATGGTAGTAAATGTTTTTAAAGTTTTGAATAAAAAATTGTTTTCATATTTCTTTACATATTATTGTGTTACACTAGTTTTAATTCTATCATTTCTTTTTAGAATGTTGTAAATATAAAATTATTCTTGTAAATAAACAATCTAACAAATAGAGTTTTATAATTTTGTTGTAAATTCTCAAGAACAAAGTCATCCTGGGTATGACGATAAACTACATCTATGTCCTGGGTAAGACAATAAACTACATCCAACAGCAATCAGGTTTTGAGGAGTGTGGAACCACCTCTTAATTGCTGGTGTTCCCATTTCCACCCTGACCCATGGTGGTAGCACTTGTTAGGGTCCCAGCTATGAGCAACCCCCAAAATGGTGTTAAAATACAATGAAAGTGTAAAAATAGCTTTTAATACCAGAAATACTTTGTAAAAAAAAAATATTACTCGTTATACATTTTTTTGAAAAACAAGAAAAAATATTACCAGCGATAAATATTTGAAAGAAAATTACTACTAAAAATAGATTTTTGAAGAAAAAAAATTTTTGCTAGAAATAGATTTGTTGTAGAGAAAAATATTACTAAAAATAGATTTTTTGAAGGAAAAAATATTACCAGAAAAAGATTTTTGGAAAAAAATATTACCAACAATAAAAAATTTTGTTGGCATTAAATAACCCATTGAGGTTGATATGCCGTAAAACAAACCAAACCAAAATCAAGAACAAAGAAAATGGATGGATTCAATTTCATCATATATTTAAGTTTTATTACAATTCTAATAAACTGTTTTTAAAACAGACATTGCCAAGGATGGAAGGTAGTAAAAGAATAGCAGTTTTCAATGGAAAAATTGTCCTTTTGACTCTGTTTTTTTTTTGCTGGCACAAAGATCAAAGTTTGCCTTTAAGATAGGCAACATAAACATTTGCTTTTTATAAAAAATATTTATAATATATTTTTGGTCATGTGAGATTTTATTATGAATTTTGTTGTTCATATTGTGTGTGTCTTAGCATCCCTGCTGTACTCTTCTGAAACACAGATAACATACCGGAGGCAAACCAAAAATGCCTTATACACATCCTTAACATTAAATGGTAGTCTTTGATTCCAGGTATTGTGGTCTTTCAAAGATCTGAATGTAACAGCCTTGAAACAATAATAATCCGCAACCAGATGCGATGATGGTCAGGAGATGTGAAAATGGGGAAGGACAAATAAATTTTTTACGGGGAACTGAAGACAATGTTGGTCTTAAGAGTCATCTAAGAGATCATGGTTTGGTTTGGTTTGGTTTATTTTACGACATATCAACCTCAATCGGTCATTTAATGCCGAGAAAATTTTCATTGCCAGTAATTTTTTTTTTCCAAAAATCTATTTCTAGTAATATTTTTTCACTTCAAAAATAATAATAATAATAATTTTCCTTCACTGGTAATATTCAAAAAAAAAAAAATGGATACTGGTAATGTTTTTTTTCTTTCAAAAATATATTGCTGGTAATATTAGTTTTTCAAAAATTTATTACTGGTAATAATTTTTTTTACCAAGTATTACTGGTATTAAAACCTATTTTTACCCTTACATAGTGTTTTGACCCTAGTTTAGGGGTTAACTATTTGCCTATGGCTGGGACCCTAACAGGTGCTACCACCACAGGTCAGGGTGGACATGGGAGCACTAGCAATTAAGAGGTGGTTCCATGCTCCTCAAAACTTCCTGATCAGAGGTCTTGCTGTTGGACGTAGTTTATCGTCTTACCCAGGACATGGATGTCGTTTATCGTCATACCCAGGACAAAGATGTCATGGACTCTGAAAGGAAACAGAAGCCATTATAAGTGATGCAAAGGGCGAAGAGGCGGCTCTCATTTGAGTAAGATGTGGCAATCACTATATAAGTGTCGTTATTGATATTTATTTTTCAGTTCAGGGATATAAAGATTGCCATGGGTCATAAGAAAAATATAACCTCGAAAAGTTGAAAGAATAATCAAAAAAGAAATTGAAAACATTGTTAATATAAAAAGACTGGCTTTAAGAATGTAAGAAAAAAAAATCCAAGAAAAATTAAAAGGGGAATAAGAATGAAAGAAGAATTGATCAGCACAAAAATATTTGAAGATGTTAGCAGAGAGAAAAGATGCAAAATATTAAGAACATTGGCTGAAGGCATGAAATCAACCAAACTACTGGGTACAAAGTTCATGAAGTGATTTCTCAATAGTATTTGTTACTGATGAATAGAGAGCTACATTGGTTAGACCGGATGGCTGGGCTAGAATTTGGATCTTTCATGGAACAGTCAACAACACAACTTAGAATACAACAGTGGGGATGTGGAGTAATGTTTTGAACTGGTATTGTAGGCAGTACAATTATTGATTCCTTCAGAGTTGACGATGGTGCCAAGATAAATGCAGACAGTTATTATAAGTTCTTGAATAAGATACTTTTTTAGTACAGGAAGCTTTAAGCAAAAACGTTTATTCATGCAAGATAATGCACCTTCACATTCTTCAAAGTTTCAAAGACAGCAAATTAATGGGAAACTCACTAGATATTAATCCAATAGAAAACTTGTGGTGCATTATTAAAATAGGTGTAAAGCAACAAATTATGCAGCACTTATTTTGATTAATTGCATTACTTAGAGTGATTATTTATTTCATAATTTATCTAAAACAGTAAATTGATTAGGTTGACTAGGTTTTTCAAACCATATAAAAGTGGTTTGAAGCATTAAATCGAATGTCAAAAACTTGAAATGATGTAAATTTTATTATTATTTATTATGAATTTAAATTTAATTTTAATTCAGTACCTGTCTATGTTTCTGAGATGAGGTATTATGTACACTATTTACATTATTCGGACACATGGCACAGTGGATAAATGCGTTAGTTAGATCCAGTGAGAGGACCCAAATAGTGTGAGTTCAATACCTGGTTAAGGCAGTGGAGAACTTGGAGAGGGGAATTAACAGGAGATAACTGATAACTGACATCCATTAAACATAGCACATGGAACTAGAACAGTCTATCCCAGTGAGCGAAATAAAGGGTTCAGTTTGACATTCCAACCACCTGAAGAAGGCCAGAGCGTACAATGGCTGAAATGTTGTAATAAATATGATGACAAAGATGAGGACAATAGTCTGAATAATGTAAATAGTGTTAATTTTAATTAGCGTACCAACATTTCGGCACTGCAGGCATTTTTCATGTTTTTCCTTTTATGATGGCAATCATACCTAACTTTGCATCCTTTCCCAGTGTATTGTCCATTTCTAATCCTCTGGTCCAACACGATATACTGCAACATTTCCATCACAGATTTTTTTCTTGAAATGCCATGGCTTTTGCAGTCCTGGTATGCGTTTCATTTTTATTGGCCAATGTTCATCTGAAGAAGATAAAGGTGACATTGAATAATTCAGTTGAGAAAAATTTTCTGCCATTTTTGCCTACAGTGAAATGAACAAAGCAAAATGAATTTATTAATTGATAAAAGGTTACAAAAATGTAAAAACAGTTTTAGTTGGTAATAATATAAGCGACAGATTGGCTATAAAAAAAAAAGGCACTGTTGATTATTCACGGCTAATTTGTCTAAATAATGCACTGACTATTGTTTGTTTCATGTGGCAATAATTGTAAGTATACTGATGCGCTAAAAAAAGTGACCAAGTAATCGTTTTAAGTTCTCTGAATATAGGTGCATAGATATAATACATGAATGGAAAACAATATCCAAGCAAAGGAGATCGTTGAGAAAGAAAAAGAAAATAAAGAACAACAAAATGAATGAAACACCTGATGAAGGTTGGAAAATGTCAAAGATTAATGTGCAAACTAATAATTTGTTCAGGTATCTTGTGTTAATCAAATAATGTATTTCTATGGCCACTATTTTGGGGATTTATTTATAAATAAAAAACAATTATGTTCCAAATCTGTTTGTATAATAAAACCTGGAAGCCCAAAATATTTTATAATAGCTATCTGTATGTAAAGTTTGTAAAATTGTAGTGTCTTCTCACTTGTAATCAATTTTCATAATCTGTTTCGTTAAGTCAAACAATCCACTGACCACAACACGTGCCTCGTGTTCACTACAACAGTCACCATTCTCCCTGTTGCCTCATTACGTACTTTTTTATGTCTATATTGATAGCCAAAATTTATGCAAAAGAATATCTTGCAAGAGTCTGACTCCAAGATCTGTTTTAAATGTGTAACCCTTGGAACCACCATTTTTCCTTTAGTGATCGTTTCCATGCAAAACATCTGAATCTGTTTTCATCCTGGAGGTAAGTCATTTTCTTATATTCACTGTTTCAAAAAATGCATGTAACCCTGAGTCTCTACACTATAAAAGAGGCATGGTGGGGTAATGGATAGCAGTTTGGATTGAGGAATTGGAGAGCCAAGTTCAAATTCCTGTTGGATCAATTACATTCACTTACATGCTAGTACCCTTGGGAAAGGTATGAATCCTCTTCTTCTCCCTCCAGCTATGGGTAAATAGCAGGACAGACTTGGGTGGCAACTGATCTAGTAGAAGGAAAAACTCTGAATTCAAAACTGGCCTTGGCTCCATCAGACTATGGAGCTCCCTTCTCATTAGTTAACCTACTTAGAAAACCCTTCTCCTCCTCAAGTATTATTATTATTAAAAATATTAATAAGCTGAGATCACATAATATTTTGCTCCTCTTTAATTTGATCCTCCCTGGTTCAGGGACTTCCATGGTCTGGCAATTTTTTTTAATTTGCTGAGTGGCTACGAGGGCAGCACCATGTTTTTTACAACTTTCTGTAGCAGTCAACAGCAGCAGAGTGTTTTGGCGATACAGTCTTTTTAAGTTCTTATACAGGATGCAGCAGAAATACCTTCCACATAATGGTAAGACATTAGTGGCAATGGTGTCTTCATCTTGCTAATGCCTTACCATTATCTGGGAGGTATATGTAGGAAGTATTTCTGCAAAACCTTGTATATAGCTCAGGATAGTAAGTATATATTTAATTTTTAGTTTTAGGCTTTTCGTTTTAGCCTTTGTATTGCATGAAACAATAAAAAAAAAAACTTGTTTGGAAACATTAACAATTGTCTTATTTCCTGTTTTAAGTTTTGTTCTGCCTTTGATAACACAACAATATATATGTGGAACAAGCTGGCAAGACTCTGTTTACATAAGGGCTTTTTGAGGGGTGATTTCTATCAGCAGTGGCCTGGTGTCAAGAGTACAGGATGAAAGATATTGTTGGACTGTATCTATTGGTTAATACCAATTTTACTGTGAAAACATTAAATTATACAGAGTTCTATAGATATACTTCTCACATAATGGAAAGACATTAGCTAGATGACAACAATAAATGTCTTACCATTATGTGGTAGGTATTTCTACCACACACTGTATAATAAAATATGACGGTATATAAAAGCAAAAATATGATGCTCGTTATTAGGCATCATTATTATAGCAACTTTAGCTAATTCCCCTAAAACCCCAAAATAAAAGAAATTGCAGTCATAAGGATTTGCCACTATGCAGAAATTAAGAAAATAAACAAGGCAGTGTCAAACAATGTGTGTGTTGGGATCAGGAGTGCAACCCTACCTTTCTTTCTTGGTTTTCCTGAATGTTTTCAAGAAACTGTAAAAGGGGGATGCAATATTTAAATTGCCCGAAATTGCATACTTAATAGGCCTCATAGAAGTTTTGTATGATAAATATCAGCAGATGGCTAAACACCATCAACCAGGCACTGGTAGTTGTAATCCAAAATAAATGTAAACTCAAAAACAATGGTGGCTCATTTTCTACCATGTCAAAAAGGTTTTAGATGAAGTCATGTCTCAGCAAAGTATAAGAGAAAAACAATAGTGGCTCAAATATTGCCGAGTCAAAAAGGTTTTAGATGAAGTCATGTCTCAGCAAAGTATAAGAGAAAAACAATAGTAGCTCAAATATTGCTGTATTGAAAAAGTATTAGATGAATTCATGTGTAAGCAGAGAATCCAAAATAAAAAAACAAAAACATTGGTGGCTCAAATTCTGCCACCTCAAACAAAGTTCAGACAGGAAAACCAAAAATCTAAAAGATTTCTCTTCATTCTCTTGCAGTCTTGAACAGAATGAGGTCTTCAATAAAGTCTCAGATCAAAGGAATTGCAAGTCACATAAAATAAAAATCAAAGTAACAATACACTTGCTGATTTGGATAAAGTCACAGAAGAAGTGAGTTGTTAGTCATTTTTATAAATGTGAGAGAAATGCAGGTAAATGAGCAAGGACCAACCCCTCAGATAAGCCCAAATTGAATGACCCTGCCTCATATTTAAAATAATTGTTACATTTTAGAAATCAGTTTAAAACCACAAAGAGCTTCCTGTAACTGACAATGAATGACATGAAAAGTTGTCTATAATAATAATACAACTGGAAAATATGTGAAAATTACGAGAATTTAACATTTTTCAGGCTAGCAGAACTTCTGTTGAAAGGTGCTCAATAGATAAATAGAGCTTTAATATTCAGTAAATCAAGAAAAGTTCAAGTGACTAATCTGGTTGGCTGACTCAAGAGCTTGGTATTGAAATGCTCATCAGATGTTTGATAATGTTTGATTTATCAAGCATCTGGTCAAGATGAGAGTTTTGATGAGAAACTATCAAACCCCTGATCCTGGTGAGTGTTCCAACATGAAACTCTTGATAAGTCACTTGAATGTTTCTTGATTTATTGAATATTGTCTCTAATATTGAAAAGAGGCATTAACATATCAAATATTATTCTGATACGCAAATCTCTTCTTTGTCAATATGCTGTTGTTCATGTTTCAAGTCAACCTTCATCAGCTGTAATCTGAGAACAAAAAGGAATCTCCATCCTAAACTTTATAGGTTAGAGGAAGTTCTAAATGAAAAGGTTGTTTCTGGAGGAGAGACATTTCCTTTGTTTTTACAGAATATACTCCAGATGAGGGCTGAAGAATGGATTGGTTGAAACATTGTGTTATAAATGATCAGATACTACTCATTTGTAAGCACATCCATCTTCCAGAATGGCTAGCCGAATTCTCTTACATATGCCTATCCAACCCACAGAGCCAACCTGAGGTTTATATCACAACTATGCTGAGTAGACTTTAGTTACAATTTCTTGGAGAGTGTGCATACTCTTACATGATCAATTTCTTGAACAAGACCAGTGCACTCATGCCCTCGGTCACAATGACTTGTGATTTTGTGGTAGAACAACTGTTGATGGTTTCCAAATGTTTCCATCTACCTAATTTCACTGTCAAATCTTGGATCAACTTGTCTCATGGTTTTTGGGTACTTTCCAAACAAGCCACATGCTGAGAGTGTCCCCTCCTCCAGGGATGATATCAAAAAGTCACTTTGACGAACAAATTGTCCATGGTGAGATTTCAACATTGTTCTCAGGGTCAGAAAAAGCTTATGTCCTAACCACACAGCTACATTCCTATAGCACTTGACGTGCACATGATGAGAAAATTGGTATATGAAAATCTGTAACCAAAACTGGGTTTGTGTGCATTGACGCTATTATCTTAAAACAGTAAGCAAACAGTGAACAGGTGGTTTCCATGGAGTCAGATGCCCTGCACAGAAGAGTGGACAGCCTACGAAACACACAGCAACTGTACATTACAATCCCTACCTAAAAACAGAAATTATGTTGAGAAAAATACTCAATTAACTGAACAATGTTAAATATATAAAACAAAGCCTTGTTGTTCTACAGAAATTTTTAATTATTTATTTTGACTGGTAATTTGATTCTGTTTAAATTTTTACTTGCTTTTTATTCCAATTTACCCAGATAGTCAGTCTGGCGCAGTGAGCAAACAGTGCAAATTACAAAGGATTTAATGGTATTTGCTCAGGGCTGTAGATTGACTGCCTGGATAAAAAGCAAGCAAAAATTAAGATGGAAAAGAATTATTAGTCAGAATTAATACATAATATAATATTAAATATAGTTGAAAATGCTTTCTCTAAAATAATTAAAGATAGTATTGTTAATAATACTATTACTACTAGTGTAAAAACAATAAAGATGGTACCAAGAGAAATAAAGAAACAGGCCTGAGTAACTGCAATGAGAAGCAACTGAAATTAAGATGAAAGAAATACTAGTAAAAAATTAATAATGGTTGACAATGATTCATTTAATAAAAATTCAAGATAATATTACTTATTTAATTATAGCCATAGATGCAATGTCTGCATAGACTGTCAGAAAGCCAAATAGACCACAATTGGCTCATGATTGATTCTATCTCTACAGTTTAAGTAAAGGGTTCATTTCAAAATGATCTGAAGGTTACCTGGATCAAAAGATACCTGATGAAGGTCAGAGAGCACAACAACTGAAATAGCAAGGTAAAGATGAGGATTTTTTGTCCAACAGCCTAATGGATTAAAGTGTTGGTTTGAGAATTTGGTGACATCATAATTGTGAGTTCAATCCCTAGGCCAGACAATGTGTACTTGGACTCAGTGGAAACAGGTGAGCAATAACTGAGCAGTACTAAAAATAAGATATCCCTAGACATGAGCAGTGGGAGGAGAACAGTCTACTGCTGTAGATTAAATAAAGGGTTCAGTTCAGTTCAAAATTCCCTGTAGTTTACCTGGATTGAAATATGCATGATGAAGGCTGTAGGGCACAATGGCCGAAACATTACGAGAACAACAAATATATGGACAATAGTCTGAATGTAAATAGTGTAAGTAAAGACAAGGACATAATCCAAATGTAACATCTCATCCAAGAAATTCAAACAGAAGCTAGTCTAGTCCATCCATACACACTGTGGACATCTTGTTCATTACTCAAAATAACACCAATATAAAAATCTTTTGTGAAATTTTTCACAATCTTTTGTGAAATTCCTTTTCATTGACTTTTTGTCTAATCTTAGATGGTTTGTTTTGTTTTATGGCATATCAACCTCACTGGGTTATTTAATACTGACAAAATTTTTATTGCTGGTAATATTTTGTTTCGGCAAAAATCTATTTCTGGTAATAATTTTTTCCTTCAAAACTGTATTGCTGGTAATATTATTTTTCAAAAATGTATTGTTGGTAATAGTTACTTTTTCTTCAAAAATTTATTGCTGATAATTGTTTACAAAGTATTTCTGGTATTAAAACCTATTTTTACACTTTCATAGTGTTTTGACCCCAGTTTTGGGGTTATCTATTTGCTCATAGCTGGGACCCTAACAGGTACTACCACCCCTGGTCATGGTGGACCTGGGAACACCAGCAATTAAGAAGTGGTTCCACGCTCCTCAAAACGTCCTGATCAGAGGCCTTGCTGCTGGACGTAGTTTATCGTCATACCCAGGACACAATCTTAATCAGAGGAAATCTTGAATGGAAAAGACTACCCCAAACAAAGCATTTATTTTCATCTATGCTCTTCATAATCTGACCAGCTATTAGTATCTAGTTTAGTGCTGCAAACCAAATGCTGATTTACCTCCTTTATATTGACCTTAAAAAGGAGTCAACGATAGTTGAGATCGTCAAGTCAATGCAAACAATCCTTTCCTTAGCTGCATAGTACGCATTTCATCAGGGCTATATACAGTTTGGAATTCGGCATTTTCCTTCTCTTAGACCAGTTGCCATCCAAGTCTCTCCTACTATTTAACCATAGCTGAGGGGAGAAGAGTAGGATTTATAATTTTCTCGAGAATATTTGCATATAAATGAACGTAATAAACTCAACTAGAATTCAAATTAAGCTCTCCAATTCCTCAGTCTGAGCTGCAATCCATTATTCTACTGTGCTGGCTATTCACTTTACTTTTCTTGAATTAACCTTATATTCCGAGCCCTCCTTTTGGATTTCAAAATCTTGCATTAAAAATAAAATGGAAAATAGCATCTAAAATGCAACTAGATTGGCAGTTAGGTCTCATCATTTTACTGTTGAAATTGCTAAATGTAAACCTAAGTTCTATTCAAATAGTTTCTTCTCTTACACTTTTCAGCTGTGGAACTTTCTTACAGCTACTTGCTTTTCTGTCAGATACAATCTTCAAAAATTTAAATGCAGCATCAATCATTGTCATGTTTTTTTTTTAAACCTCTTATTTTATTATCCTTTCTCCCCCAAAACATTTTCTTGGTTTCCTTCCCCTTCAGTAACTCTTTGCATCTTAGTGGCTTTATTGCCATGTTTGGCGGAAAATGACCAAAAGCGGATCACAATCATGAGCTGTAATCCATTGGGTCATGGACGCACCATATGTACTGCAGCTGTGTCAGCAGTGGGTGTGTTTAGGAAAAGATAACCTGACAGAGCCCATCCCTCTTCAAGCTAGCTTGGAATTCAGATTTGATCATCTTTTAGACCAGTTACCTTACTCAGGGTAAAGAGCCCACTCTGCACTTAAATTCAGAGTTTCCCTTTTCCTAGATTGGCTGCCCATCATGGCAAAAGATCCCAGGCTTCTACTTTGCTATTTAACCTGTAGCTGAAGGAAGACAGATTCATGCCTTTTTCAACGGATTGATTTGTTTTCTATGGCTTATCAAACCTTTGAAAGTTATTTAAAGCCAGAAAACATTTTTAAATTCTAAGAATTTGGGGTAGGGAGATAATAATGATTTATTGATACAAGTCTTACTAATTAACCCATAGTTGGTGGGGGGGGGTAGAAGAGGTGGCTTCATACCTTTCCCGATATAATGACCACAACTGGAATTGGAACTCTGCTCTCTGACTAATAATTCCGATCCATTACACCAGCCACACATCCAAGTTTATAGCACCTGGTTTACCCCAAGTGGTCACGTATCTAGTGTAATAAGTGTGCAGTGAATGAAACAGAATCGATTAGAGTTTGAACTCTGCTTGCCAATTCCAATTTCTGCACCAATAACCTTACCCTACCTTACACATCTTCAAAGTAACAACTGGAATATCACCTTAAAAAAGAAAAAAATTAGGACAAACTTGAATCTTCATGCTTAAAAAAAAAAAAAAAAAACAGTGTCAAAACGACATTTTTTCTTTTGACACTTATTATTTTAATTACCTTTGCTCCTCAGCAATGTTTATTCTTTTAAAAAGTGATGATTAGAATTGTAATAAAACATAAACATATAATGAAAGTGAATTTATATTTTTTCTTATTGAGAATTGACAACAAAAATAATAAACACTATTGATTTATTCATTAGATTCTTTATTTAGAAGAATAATTTTGTATTTACAATATTCTAAAAACAAATACAATTAAAATTAATGCAATGCAATATTTATCATTTACCAATTTCTAAATCTATATGCTTATTTTTTATTTATAAATTTATAAACCTTTACCAAATCATTGGAATA
This sequence comes from Acanthosepion lycidas, assembly GCA_963932145.1. Taxonomy (NCBI): domain Eukaryota; kingdom Metazoa; phylum Mollusca; class Cephalopoda; order Sepiida; family Sepiidae; genus Acanthosepion; species Acanthosepion lycidas. Next base: position 91,213,143 of record OZ010575.1, read on the forward strand.
TGTGAACCAACTATAAAGGAAATCCTTATTTACTATTTTATAAAGTTTGAATCAATTGGCAATTAGCCAATGTATTGCCAACCATTCCAATGAATAATATAAATAGTGTAAATAAACAATCTAATAAATAAATAGTGCTTATTATTTTTGTTGTAAATTCTCAATAACAAAAAAAAAAATGTATAAATTCACTTTCACATGTTCAAGTTTTAATCCAATTCTAACTAATGCTTTTTAAAACAATAAACATTCTCGAGGAGGGAAGGTAATTAAAATAATAGCTGTGTCATGGGGAAAAAAAATGTCTGTTTTGAAGGTATGAAGGTCTAAGTTTTCCAAATAAAAACATAAATTGTATGGCTATAGTTCAATTTAATTGGGAAGATGGTTTTGGGTAATAAGCTCATAGAAGCAGGAAAATATACCTGTGTTTTGATTTCTAGAAACATCTTACAAACTCCACTTATATTTTTCCTATAAAAATGGCTGACTGCTTTTTTCCCTCCACATATACCCATCCACAAATGTGACTAGCCAATCCCTGTTGCAGACACCTGCTTAGTCACATTTGCGTTTGTTCAACACCCACAGAACCAACCTGTTGTTTGTACTGCAACTATACTGTACAATATAGGTGCAAGTGGTTAGAATGTGAACATTCTAATCACGAGACCCGCGCTCACTCCCCATGGTTGATTTGTCAGGGAGGTGACTTCTTGATGTTATTGGATCTATCTGAGAACTGATGATGGTTGTGCTAGCACAAAGTCACAAGTCATCGTGACCGAGAGTTTGAGTGTACTGGCCTTATCTAGACAGTTAATCACGCAGATAATGTGCTTTCCCCCAGAAACTGTAACTATGGTCTGCTCAGTATAATTGTAGTATAAGCCACAGATGGGGTCTGCAGATGTTGAACAAACACAGATGTACCTGAGCAGGCAGGCATACTTGGATACAAGTGGCTGGCCATAGATGCTTAACAGTCCATAGTTACAACTTCTGGAAGAGAGTGTATAAACTGGCATAACCAGTGTTTCAATGTGATGTGGCTGTGAGCTTTTTCCTGATGTGTACCCCACATCACAACAATTCTCTCTCCTCCGACATTCCAAAGGGAAATGAACCATGCAAGGCAGGGACATTCAATGTTCTGAGGTATTTGTCATATCCACATACCCAGAGTAGTATTATCAAGATGTCACCTCTTTGACAAATAAGTCTACCATTGATCCTTGATTTGAATATTGCTGCGACATGTGGTATGATGCTCCTGCTACTTATTTAGAAATTCTTGATAAAATTTAAAGAAGAATCTGCAATATTATTGAGGAAGAAAGAAAGAATGTTGGTCATGGCTGATGTTTTGTGAAGATGTGGTGACGAAAGGATAAAAGTTGAAAGGTATCTTGGCAAAAAACATTGTGATAAATATGGCAACAAAGATTAGGACAAATAATGTAAATAGTGTACATAATACCTCATCTCAGAAATATAGACAGATACTGAAACACTGAATTATTTTCAGAATATGAGGATAGTTAAAAAAAAAAAATTAAGAGGAATACATAGGAGGTAAAAATCAGTGAAGAAATCATTTGAAACGCTAAACTTAACAAAATCTCAAAAGTCTTTTAAAAATAAACCTTCCTCCCCACTAGTGTGAGCAAGTTTTAATTATTCCAATTTTAAACATCGGTTCCTTAGTGTTCTTCATAAAATCTGAGTACAGAAGTAATTTGCTAAAAAACGACAAATGACGGTAGGGATTTCAAATTTTTAATTAATGCAGGATTCATACAATAATTCATGAATAGAATATGTATTTAATATTTATTTTCCAAATCAATTTTGGTTTGTTTGTGTGTTTTTTGTGTATTCCTAAAGCAGAGATTAACTGTCAAAAATGCTTTTTTTGCCAAGTTGGACATTTTTTATTTCCCTTAAAGGACACATTTTAAACTCTTTAATTTAAAGCTAATTCTACACTGTTAGTTCTGTTAAATGTGTGAAGACAAAACTACAATGACTGAATTGAAATTAAGGTCATAAAGTTAGTTTAAAAAAAAATAAAAAAGGTCTGGAAGAATTTATGGAAACATGAAAAAAATATCAAAACATTTCTAATTTATTATTTACACTATTTATTTATATTTGGACGGACTATTGTCTTCTTCATCTTTGTTGTTGTTATCACAACGCTTCGGTTGTTGTGCACTACGGCCTTCCTCAGGTGTATATATCGATCGAATGTATTAACACCTCATACCAGAAATTCAGACAAAAGAATTCTAATTTATTCTAAAAACATTACTTTTCATTTTAAATACAAAATCCGTACAAATCTCCACATTTATTTGCGTTTCGATCCAGTCAACAAACAGCAACACCGTGTTTTAAGGACCGACTCACGATGACAATAAAAATAAAAAATCTATATTTAAAATTAAAATAGATAATAATGATTTTATTCACTGATATTTTTATAAGTTGGGTTACCGATCAGTCTGTTGCTTGTAAATAGATTCCAATTGACATTGGTTGGTGCTTGGTTTAATTTTAACGCTCAAAGGTCACAAAAGCGATTTAAAAAAACAAAAAAACCCCAAAAAGATACACAATAAAGAAGCTCGTTATGCCCCACCAATAAATTCGTTAGTGCCAAATTGTCATAGTATCAAGAAAATAAATAATTAGACATATAAATTTTTGGCAACTCACAAAATAATTATATTTAACAATAAAAGAAAAAAAATGTCAACATTTTCATAGAAAATGCAGTGCACGACGATTCACCTCAACTATCACTGGAATAAAAAGGCCCTAAAAATATCCAAACATTTGGGAAGTCCTTCTTGGGGAAAGAAGATATTTAGTAGTAGTAGTAATGACTTAAAAATAATATCCTAATGTACTGAATCCCTTTTAAACAAATATACTGATATACATCTCTCGTGAAATGACTAAAAAATAAATAAAAAATAAAAAAATTATATGCCTGTTTTACCAATTGTTTCAGATGAAAAAAGACATTTTTTTTTCATTCTCAGAAGTCACAAAAAAATGAATTAATAAACTAAATAAATAAAAAAAAAAATGGTACACAAACCAGACTTACCGCTATTTAGTTAGATGTCCCTCGTTTTATTTTTAGACCATCTACCTTGTCTATTAAATGCTAAAAGATGGCAAATATAAAAAAAATATGTTGAATTTTAAACTAAAAGGTTTCTTTCCTTGATCGAGCGTTCCTAAAATCAAAATATGTTAAGCAAATCCTCTGAAACAAAATAAGGGAGATAACCAAGGCGATACTATTTCTTTAGTGATTTACTTAGTGTAGCCTATGGCTTTTTTTTTGTTCTTATATTCAGAATATATATATATATATATATATATATATATATATATATATATATTATATATATTAAGGAAAATTAATGACAAAGTGAGGGAACAAAAATTTCAATGTAAACATCACTTTATTAGTAACTAAATATATACTAGCATACATGTATAGTATACATACCTATATATATGTATGTACATATACATACATATATACATTGCATATATTTTGGCAGCATGTTTTCATTAAGACCTGATACAAATATACATGTGTGTATGTATATATATATATATATATGAAGAAATATAGTCTTAAGATGTGCTATATTTATGGGATAAAGTGCTCAATATCAAAGATAGAATGTGTGTAAATATAAAAGTGAACATAGAAGTCAACACTTAGAGGTGACAGTCTGTTTCATGCTATATGCAATCGTCAGGCCACGAGTGCTCTTGGCCTGACGATTGCATATAGCATGAAACAGACTGTCACCTCTAAGTGTTGACTTCTATGTGCACTTTTATATATATATATATATATATATATATATATATATATATATATATATCTCAAGTATGTGGTGCAGTTCAATTTACATTACATGAATCATTCATACAAAAAACTATTATTATTATTAATTTCTATATCTGTTTTTTGTATGAATGATTCATGTAACATATACATACAAATATGTGCATAGTGGCTGTCAACTCACAAAGCAAGTATGACTCTCACTGACATGTCCAGTCCATCAGTTAAACTCCCCACACCAACAACACTGCATTCATTTGATGTGTGAACAACAGTGGCTTATAAAGCTAGCCAATGATCTGCAATTCTTCTTACATATATGGCATGTCAAATCATCTATCATCTGCAGGTGGTAGAAGTTGACTTTGAACATCATCACTTAAATGTGTCTTTTTATATGCCTTGTCAGGCCTGACCAGCACTTGCACACCCTAATGCAGGTTGGCATTCAAAGTATGCCATTACAAAATTATCATATGCAATAGACTGTTAGTGCTGGTGCCTGATCAGACCTGCCCTGGACAGACATATCCAATTGCATTGGGCACATGGCCAGGTTGGCACCTCATTTGGGTTCAGGGATCAATTCTGAAACCCTCTCTTTAAGTCTGCATATTTTTGTGATGCCTCATGGAAGATCTTGAAACCATCAGCAATACCAGCACTCAAAGAAACCAAGTTTTCAGCTAGAATCTCCAAGTTATCCAGACCAATATTGCACATGTATAGTGACCCTTTAAGGCAATCTTTGTAACAAAGTTTTGGTTTGTGCTGCAATCTTTTCCCCATTTCCAATTCTCCATAATTGTTTTGGCATATATGCATACATATATATATATATATATATATATATATATATATATATATATATATATATATATATATATATATACATACATATATGCATACATATATATATATATATATATACATATATATGTATATATACATACATACATATATGCATACATATATATATATATATATATATATATATACATATATATGTATATATACATACATATATGCATACATATATATGTATTTTATTAAAGACATTTTTTATGTTTAACGTTCTTTTTATAGATACAAGTATTTAAGTAAATGCTCTGTTTATAATAAACAGTATTAAATAACATTTACCAGCCTGAATGTCCGAGAAATTTTCCTAGAAAATATTCGTCCTTTGACAGGATTCGAACCTGCATCCTATACCGTTAAATGGCAGTTCCGTATAGGATGCAGGTTCGAATCCTGTCAAAGGACGAATATTTTCTATGAAATTTTCTCAGACATTCAGGCCGGTAAATGTTATTTAATACTGTTTATTATAAACAGAGCATTTACTTACATACTTGTGTCTATAAAAAGAACATTAAACATAAAAAATGTCTTTAAAAAAATAAATTGTAGGACTTTGTCCATTTCTTAATGTATATATATGTATATATACATACATATACGCATATATGCATATATATATATATATATATATATAGGCACACATATATATATATATATATATATGTATATGTATACATGTATATGCATACATATACATATATATGTATATGCATACATGTATATATGCATCCATCCATATATATATATATATATATATATATATGTATATGCATACATGTATATATGTATACATATATATATATGTATATGCATACATGTATATATGCATCCATCCATATATATATATATGTATATGCATACATGTATATATGTATATATATATATGTATATGCATACATGTATATATGTATATATATATATGTATATGCATACATGTATATATGTATATATATATATGTATATGCATACATGTATATATATATATATATATATATATATGTATATGCATACATGTATATATGTATATATATATATATATGTATATGCATACATGTATATATGTATATATATATATATATGTATATGCATACATGTATATATGTATATATATATATATATATATATATATATATATGTATATGCATACATGTATATATGTATATATATATATATATATATATGTATATGCATACATGTATATATGTGATATATATATATATATATATATATATATATATATGCATACATGTATATATGTATATATATATATATATATATATATATATATATGCATACATGTATATATGTATATATATATATATATATATATATATATATATGTATATGCATACATGTATATGCATACATATATATATATGTATATGCATACATGTATATATGCATCCATCCATATACATATATATATGTATATGCATACATGTATATATGTATACATATATATATATGTATATGCATACATGTATATATGCATCCATCCATATATATATATATGTATATGCATACATGTATATATGTATATATATATATATATATATATATATATATATGTATATGCATACATGTATATATGTATATATATATATATATATATATATATATGTATATGCATACATGTATATATGTATATATATATATATATGTATATGCATACATGTATATATGTATATATATATATATATGTATATGCATACATGTATATATGTATATATATATATATGTATATGCATACATGTATATATGTATATATATATATATGTATATGCATACATGTATATATGTATATATATATATATGTATATGCATACATGTATATATGTATATATATATATATGTATATGCATACATGTATATATGTATATATATATATATATGTATATGCATACATGTATATATGTATATATATATATATATGTATATGCATACATGTATATATATATATATGTATATGCATACATGTATATATATATATATATATATATATATATATATATATATATATATATGTATATGCATACATGTATATATGTATATATATATATATATATATATGTATATGCATACATGTATATATGTATATATATATATATATATATGTATATGCATACATGTATATATGTATATATATATATATATATATATGTATATGCATACATGTATATATGTATATATATATATATATATATGTATATGCATACATGTATATATGTATATATATATATATATATATGTATATGCATACATGTATATATGTATATATATATATATATATGTATATGCATACATGTATATATGTATATATATATATGTATATGCATACATGTATATATGTATATATATATATATGTATATGCATACATGTATATATGTATATATATATATATATATATGTATATGCATACATGTATATATGCATACATATATATATATGTATATGCATACATGTATATATGCATACATATATATATATGCATATGCATACATGTATATATGCATACATATATATATACATACATGTATATATCCATACATGTATATATGCATACATATATATATATATATGCATACATATATATATATATATATGCATACATATATATATATATATATATATATATGTATATGCATACATGTATATATGCATACATATATATATATATATATATATATATATATATATATATATTGACTTTGCTAACCAGAAAGTTCTCTGTGGCTGAATGGTTAACAACACGTCAGGCCAAATGACGTTTTCCATATGCGATACAGGTCCAATTCCTGTGGGAGAACACATATTTTCTATGGAATTTCTTAAACATTCAGGCTGGTAAACGTAATTCATACTGTTTAATTATAACGGCGCATTCACTCAAATAAGTTGTCTCCATAAAAATAATATATGAACAAAAATATATTTAAATATTTATCAGATTTAATCCATTTCATGATATATTGTTATTGTTTACATTAAGATACTTTTCTTGAGCAGATATGATCAATTAAGAAAAATTGTTAAAGATTCTGTGTTTATAAACAGTAATTTGGACTTTGCTAACCAGATACTTTTCTGTAGTCGAATGGTATAGCATGTCAGATCAAATGAAACAGAAATACAGGTTCGATTCCTGTTTGAGAACGCATATTTTCCATAAGATTTCTCAAAATATGCTGGCTACTTCCGCAGTAAAGCGTCAAGAATTCACAGTCAAAAGGGATTTCCCTCCAAATAAATGCTTGACCATTTATGGACCATGTTCCTGCAGGACCAAGGCAATCAGGGTTTTCCACAACTTCCTGATCGTTGTAGCTTTAAGCAACGTTTGAATCTTCAGTGTCCCTCTTTTGCTATGTATTCACACAAACTCATGAGTGATAATGGTTATCTTCCTGTTCCTTGAAGCTCTAAGCACTGTTTGATACTTTATAATACCTCTTTGTCTTTGGGCAATCAGGGCTCTGCACAGCTTTCTGTTCCTTGTAACTCTAAACAACATTTGACTCTTTACCACCCCTCATTATTCTTGCTCTCCCATGCATTTACACAGGCTCATGGGTGATCAGGGATCTCTTCTACTTCCTGTACCTTCTCACTCTAAGCAATGTTTGACACATTAACTGTTCCTCTCCACTTTTTCTTCACTCAGTATGTTCTGTGAGTATTAAATTTTCCAAGCCATCTTTCTTCATAATGTGTCTCAGGAATTTTAAATGATTTGACTTACGAGCATCTTTACCATTTTCTTTAGAATGTCTTGTGGATCATTTATTCTGTTCATGACGTTCTCAGCATTCTTCTGCATAACCACATTTCTGTCATTTCAAATCTTTTTCATTGGTGAGGAAATCATCCAGCATTCGTTGCCATACAGGAGGATAGATGTTGTAACAATCCAGCACTCTTGTCTTTGTTTCGATTAAAATAATCTTATATCTTAATACTTTGCTTCTGAAAAGCCTCTTTCTTTATTCCAGTGCACCTTTGGATTTTTGTGCAACATTTTCTGTTGTCTTTTATTGGACAGACAGTTAAATAAATATTTACAAACTTGAATATCAACAATCAATATCCACCTAGATGGTTGTAAAATAAGGCAAGGTGTGTTGAGGTTGATAGAAATACTTAATAGATCGTTCTCTAAACAATTAAGGGGATGGAACAGGCAGAGAAGTGAAAGAAATGGGAGGAAACACAATAAAACTGAGTAATGACTAGTGAGGCCACTGCCTCAGAAACTACAGTATGGCTGGCGACATGCAACTTCTAGAACAAAATGCACCAAGGGAATGTCTTCACATGAACCTGAATCTCTGACAATAGCAAAGTGAATCTTGCCAACTGCTATTTTTTCCCGTCGCTTTTATTGACATAAGACAGTTGACAATGACCCAGATCTGGACAAGTTGCAGAGAGGCCTGGATCTGGACATAACAAGCTGTTTTGCTGCTGATAGTGGTGTAGCATCTATGGCTGTACAGGTCGACACAGGAGTGACAGTCTCAATTACAATGAATACATGTGAAGATACACCCCCAATGTTGGCATGTTGTTTTCTTCCCTTCAATTTCACTTCTCCATGGTGGCAAGCCACCATTTCTTGTCTCCTTGTTCCATCCTTCAGTGTAAGTTATGTCTCCAGCATGAGCAATCATTAGCAACATCTTTCCACCTCTCAATGTCCATGATCATCACGCTCATGTCCCTTTTGCAGACATCCATGAAATGAAGATGTGGTTGCCCTCTTGCTCGGGGCCGGTTCCCTGTACAGAAGGACCTTTCAGAATCCTTCCATCAGTAGACTGTTGCTTCCCATGTTTTGCCATTGCCATGATGTGATGCTGGAGTGCGCAGACCAGGGCACGGTTTTGTGAAAGATTGACAGTTGACCATGCAGCATATCTCCCCTCTTCACGCCACTGATGTTGTCCAAGGGAAAGGTAGAATCCAATACAGCTTGGCACCGGCAGCAGTGCAGGAGTTACCAGAATAAAGTTGAACATAACAAGAAAGTGACTTAGGGACTCCAGCTTCAGATTTGTCCTTAAGGTTTATTCTGAAAGCCTTTCTCATGATTGGGTTTGACTGTATGGCAGCAATTATTAGAATTGTAATAAAACTGAAACATGATGAAAGTAAGTTTATACATTTGTTTTTTGTTCTTGAGAATTTGCAACAAAAATATTAAACACTATTTATTTATTAGATTGCTTAGCTACAAGAATAACTTTATATTTTCAGCATTCTAAAAACTAATTTATCATTTAACAATTTATAAAGAAATAAATGTGAAAACAATTTTTTTATTCATAAATTTATAAACGTTTACTAAATTATTAAAATATGTGAACCAACTAGAAGGAAATCTTTATTATTTACCATTTTATAAAGTTTGAATCAATTGGCAATTCAGTGATATTTTGCCAACTGCTCCAGTAAACAATCTAATAAATAAATAGAGTATATTATTTTTGTTGTCAATTTTCAATAGAAAATATGTATAAATTTACTTTCATATGTTTAGGTTTTAATCCAATTCTAATCATCACTTACTTTTGAAAACTATGAACACTGCCAAAGAGTGAATGTAGTTAAAATAAAAGTGATGTCATCAGGGAAAAAATTATTCTTTTGACATGTCATCTTACTGTGGACACATTTCTACATGTTTGGCAAAAATCCAATAATATAGATTGACACATCGTAAGATCAACCAAACTTACCTAATTATTACTCATGTATCACATTTAATTTTTTTTTTTTTTTTTTAAACTAGATCCATTGAGAGTAAATCTCACTAACAATAGTTTGCAAGACTTTTTCCCTAAACATCACTCTATATAACATGTTTATTTATCCTGGCTTGTATCAAAATTATTTTTAGTTTTTAATAAAACTCTTTATTGTATTGCTTTATGGAGCCGACTCCCAGGAGGATGCTTCCCCGATCACTACAATCTTAACCTGTTCAGGTCTAGGGTCAACCGTTATCTTCTCCACATCTCCCCATAAACTGTGCCTTTAATCCACGGGTTCTCAACTGGGGTTCAAATGGGCCCTAGGGGTCCATGTAATATTTATAAGGGTCCACAGGCAAAATATAACAAATTGGAGTACCACAATGATATTTTGGTGGTCTATGAAGAAAGCCAATGATATTGCTACAAAGTACCCTTTGCTCTGGGATAAAGCACTGCTCTATGTTATTGCTTTTGCTAACATCTTGTTGAATTGAGATTTAGTCATATTTCTCAACTGTTATCAAAAGTTCGCAATAGATTTGACATTGGGAAAAGAGGTGATCTTCGACTACTATTAACATCGATGGAACCATGTATAATGAAACTTGCTGAGCAGCATCAACCACAGGGATCTCATTGAATAAATATGCCTTTCTTTTTTTTTAATCACACACTTAACTTCAACTGGTTTATTAAAATGTTTAACCAGTGAACATAAATAAATACTGCAGTGAATTCAATTGCCTGATGAAAACCGCTCCCCATGGCCTTGAACATGGAAGAAACATTGTAATATTGTAATACAAGATATTGGCCAATAAAAATTTTTATTATTATTATTGTAGAATAATTTATTTCCATTAGTTTTCATTTAAAAATAAAGCTTAATTATATATTTCTTTGATTATTAAAACCTCAAAATTTTATTAATGAAAAATAGAATATTGTTGTCTTATGTCAAACAGCTATAAAGTGGTCCACCAAGAAAAAAAGAAGGGAAAAGGGTCCATGGTAAAAAAAGGTTGAGAACATCTGCTCTAATCTCTCACCTCGAGTGGCTCTTGGGCCTTGTACAAGGTGAACATCACTGTAAAAAACAAAAGTATATCTTTTAATGATAGTTCACACAATACAAGGACCAAGGGCCACTCAAGGCAGAGGATTACTAAGTGAAACTTTAAGGAAATAGGAAGTAAGAGAGTATTATGAGAATGGGTAGGATAGATATTGACTGAATTTAAAGAGACCAAAATTGTAGGGAAGCATTCTATTGGGAGTCCGTTCCACAAAGTAACAGTTCTGAGGAAGAAGCTGAGTGGAACTTGCTTTTTATCAAAGCAACGTGAAGGGAATGGGGATGCTTTTCCTACCATGAATACAGCATGGTACTGTTTATATACATTTTCCTCTAGTCGTAATGCACAGAAGCTTACTTAGTTAATGGCCTTTTTCAGCTTTTCATATCTTACTGGTCTTGATTGCTGCACGATTTTTGCAGATGTTATTTTAAAATGCCCTTATTTTTTAAAATGAAGTTTTAAATGAATAGTATTTTTCTTTTTATAGTCCTTAATAAATCTGCTCATAGCTAATGAAACAGAACATCACCTTAAAATGTAATTTTTGAAACTTTAAATTCAAGAAAATTTCACAACACATAAAAAAAAGGAAAAAATCCTCTTTTTTAATTTTCAGGTACGTAATTTTTATTTTAATTCTTGGAATTTATGCTATTTCGTGCATTATTTTGTGCATTCATTTCAAAGTTTTCACATTGTGCAGTAATCAAGACAAGTAAGCTTTCCACGCCACATGACGACTTGAGGCAAACATATGTAAACAACGTCAGTAATAGCAGACATTCTGTGTACACGACGAGAAAGAAGTGGAACTTACATTGTCCATAACTTCTAAAAGGTAATCAAGTGCAATGTTTTAATGTCGTTTTCGAAATAACTAGGGGCTTTTGGTGCTTATACTGCAAATTTACCCAATAAAATTTGTATTTTATATGAATATTACCTTTTGATAATTGAGACGTAGTAGAGTGGGGGACCCATATCATAGATTTGGTGTGGTTCATGAGACTTTTGCACTGACCCTGCATATGTGTGTGTGTATATATATGTATATATATATATATATATATATATATAAATAAAAAGAAAGAACAGTAAGATATATAATTCGGTGTTCTAAAATTGTTACCTAATAATATACATACTTATAGTTGATGTGAAAATAACTCTACATACTGTAAGGGATTCCAATACATTTACTTATTCTTAAAAGAAATATAGTATATTAAAAATTAAAAGTGAAAATATTTTTCAAATTGTAGTTAAATAAAACGTATTCTAACCTAAATACCCTCCCCCAAATTTTTAAATATACAAATAGAAAAAATGCCATAAGAATCTTTGCCGTTAATAACAATAAAATTTTTAAAAAATCCAGACGACATGCATTTAATGGATGTCAGATTTCATTGAAGAATACATCCCTACCCCCTACCAAAACGTAACTGATACATCAAAATACAGACATAATGAACACGCAAACACCCCATGTCTGGTTGAAATGAATTTCTCTGTATCCTTGGAAATGTGAATTATGATTTTTGCTGTTTTTAAAACCCAGTAATTTACTCCAAAATTCGCTTGAGGATGAAATGGAACTAATGTCTTTAATTTAATTACAAAATTAAATTTGAACCTTCCATTTTTGAAACATGGTTAGAACTGTGTAGCGGAAAAACCATATTTTAAATCAATTAATTTATAATATATATATATATATATATATATATATATATATTATTAGCATTAGTATAAAAACACATAATATAAAAAGAAATTTCCTATTAATATAAAAACTCATTGTATCTTGAGTAGTGGTTATTGAAGGTTTCATGAATTTGTTATTATTTAAAGTACTTAAATTTTTTTATCAAAGTTAGTTTAAAAGATTTACAACAGAAATATAAGATATATCTATCTATTATATTTTCAACATCAAGTTACAAATGTCATAACAATATTTGGTCTTCATAAAAAAATACTGCTGCAAAAATTATCAATGTATTTTGTGCCATGTTTAGTTTTACAGTTCCATAGATAAAAAACAAAAACAAAAAAATTTTTTTTCCAAATTAACCAAGATTCAAACAAATATCAATTTTATTTTTATTACTACCCACCCCCCCAGTCAAGTTTAAATATGGGAGTAACATTCCTCCATCCAGTGTTTACTCACCAACATTCTCAATCGGTTGCTGTCAGAACAAATTATGAGAATAACTGCTTTTTGGTGACACTGATTGGGCATTTGAAGTAGTTATGGGAAAGTGGTTTCCCCAAATGCTCACCTCAGCCACTCTTTTCTTTCACAGCCATCATGTCATAGAAATTTTTATCAAGGTAACTGTCAATAGCGAAAAAAGAATTCATGTCTTTCTCAAGGGTAGTAGTATGTAGTAAACATAAGCAGTTTTAGGTGCAATTCAAACTCGGTTGGCTGATTCTGTTTTTCACACTATTAGGCCAGCCAAAGATCTCCATTTAGCTGATACACAAGGAGAGTTGAACTCATGCCTTTCATTATAAGTAGATTATAACGAACTAAAAATTCAAACTTGGCTGATTCTGACTTCTAGTCTGATAGTAATTTCACTACTTCACGAACTCGTATAAGACATATATAGATTACAGGGAGGGGTGGACTCGTCCCTGTCCCCAGGGAATTAGTGTGAAAGCAAGCAACCTTTCAAATCAATTTAAAATCAGTTTGCTGATTATATTTTCTATGATGATAGCAATTGCTCTACCTTGGCAAATATATTGCAGGGAGAAGTGGATTCATGCCTTTCCAAAGATATTAGTACTAAGTGAGTATAAGCAACCTCAACTTATATTTGGTTGATTCTATTTGTTGCGCTTGTGATCATTAAGCCTGCAATCAAGTACTAATCAATAATACTAATACTAATCAAGCAAGTACTAATTCAATAGTATATCTCTAAACTACTATTCTATCACACCAGTTCTATTGTTTCTTTATGCAAAATGATCAATCAACCAATTTTATACATTTTTTTAATCTTTTCATCACATATAAGGCCACTAAGATTCAAGGGGGTTACTGAGTGTTGGAGAATATGAGAAAAAACATAATTAAGGAGAGAGAACAATAAAAGGACACGAATTAAGAAGAAAGAAGATAACAATTGACACTGCATTTAAAGTTTTGAAGATCAAAGTTGATTGGAATGCAAGCAGCCACAAGTGAGAACTGCAGACGAAACTGCTAACATAGAACTTACTGTTACATCTATTTCAATTATAAAATGATGAGACCTTGCTGCCAATCTAGTACTGCACTTAAATTCATAAAAGTCTAGGTACCAAAGAGGAAAACTCCTCAGAATAATTACCATGAAAATAATGATAGAATGGGAAGCTATGTTATGGTGGTGGGAAAGGGACTGAAACTGAGATGACAGGTCAGGACCAATAACATTGCAGATTCTTCTTTGTATTTTATCAAGAGTCTCTAAATGTATACTAGGGGCATCGGACCAGATGTGGCAGCAATATTCAATGCATAAATGGTAGACTTATAAATGTGTAAGACAGATTTTAGAAAAAGGAATTGTTTAGCACAACTCAGTGTGCCAGCTTTCCTAGCAGCAGACCTAACAAATGGTTCAATATATAATGTAATGTAAGCATCAAAACCACAACCCTGTTGAGAGATTGAGATAAGCAGATGCTTATGCTGTATTAATACTCGCATATGCATTTCTTTTAAAAACTATAGACAGGATCAAACATGTAGAAATTAAGATACACACCTCTCAAAGAAAATCTATAGCTGCCAGCTTAACTTGTCTTGAATCCTTCTATAATTTTGTCTCCTTTAAAATTGGTATTGGGTCATCAGAGTACATTTTAGTTAAAAAGTGTTAGGATGTACTGGTGACTTAACAGTTGATGGAATGAAGAATGTGACTGGCAAACCAAGTTCAAAACATCAACTGAGACAGTCTACATTCACTCCATATTAATGACCTTGGGAGAGGCATGAATCCACTTCTCCCTACTATAGGTAAATAACAGAGCTGTTTGAACCCTTTAGACTTGTAAAAGTTGTAAATCTTGGATGATTGACAATAGGATAGGTTAGTGAACATTCTTGGCTGCTGGTAACCCAGTACACCCTGTCACATGTTCCTTGGAGAGGAGATTGGCACTACCAAGTAACCCTCATTGTTCTGACAGATTTTGTGAAGGGAAATTACTCAGAAAAACACTCTAATGATCTAAACAATGGGAAACAAAAAAACACGTGTCTTGGAAAGTGTTTCAAAATTATACAACTTAAATATTAAATTAAATAAACATCGGTCATTTTTAACACTTTTTTGAAAGACATTATTGTTTTTGTATTAGATAAGGAACACTTCCTGCCAATGTATTCTTTCTGAATATGATGCTTAGTATAATTTTAATATTTACAAAATAGGCATTTCGAACAGTCAAACTTTCACCTAAATATGCAACATTAGATCATTTATGAGGAATTTTAGAATAAAAGTTATATACATATATATTTATATGTTCTTAAGACACTGTAACATTTACTCCACCATGAGTCTTCACATGTCGTTTAAGATGTGTACTGCGTGGGAAACTCAATTTGCAAACTTTACAGGAGTATGGCTTTTCACCCGTGTGTTTTCTCATGTGAACTTTCAAACTTGAATTGATTGTAAATGAAGCCCCACAAACCTCACAAGAAAATGGTTTCTCTCCTGTGTGTGTGCGCATATGAACCTTGAGATCGGCATTGCTTTTAAATGCTGAAGTGCAGATTTCACAAGGAAACGGCCTCTCTCCAGTATGAGTTCTCATATGAACTTTCAGGTCAGAACTGCATGGAAATTTTATACCACATATTTCGCAAAGAAAAGGTTTTTCTCCTGTATGTGTACTTGTGTGATACTTTAAACTGGAACGATGCGAAAATGCAGCCCCACACACTTGACAAGAAAATGGTTTCTCTCCAGTATGTATCCTCATATGAACTTTAAGATCAGAACTGCATGAATAGAAAGTCCCACAATCTTCACAGGAAAAGGGTTTCAGTCCTGTGTGTGTTCTTAAGTGGCGTTGTAAATGAGAACTGCGGGTAAATGCAGATTCACAAATCTGACACCTGTATGGTCTTTCTCCAGTATGTGTCCACATGTGGCGTTTCAAATATGAACCCCGTGTGAATGCTGAATCACACACCTCACAGACAAAGTTTTTCTCTCCTGTGTGTGTCCTCATATGAACTTTGAGATCAGAATTACAGGTGAACGCAGATCTACAAACATCACAAGGAAATGGCTTCTCTCCAGTGTGTTTTCTCATGTGAATTTTGAGATCTGAATTACAGTTAAATGAAGATCCGCAAACTTGACATGGAAATGGTTTCTCTCCTGTATGTGTCCACATATGGCGTTTAAGATGCGAGCCTCGGGTAAATGCAGCGCCACAAAATTCACAGCAAAATGGTTTCTCCCCAGTGTGTATGCGGATGTGCTGCCGCAGATTCCATGTACTAGAAAACACTGATTTGCAAACTTTACACTGCAAAGAATCATCAACGACATCTGTTGACATTATTATCTTTTAGATTCAAGTGGTTACTGATGATAAAACCAAATGAGGATTGCTCTTTTGGAAATAAGTCATAGGCTATAGTTTTAATTATGAGCTATAATTTTGAATTTTATAGCAGCTAAATTAATTTCAATATTCTTCATATTGCTTTTTGTTAGCATAAATAATGAATCAAGTAAGGAAACATTTGGCATTTATTGACCAAGCAGCCAGTACTGTTTTCAGTTGAAATTTATAAAATCTTTCTCTTAAAAAAATTTCTTGGAAAAACAGGTTTCTCAAGTCCAGTAGCTGTTATCGCTCTTTCCAGTAATGAAGCAGTGTGGAACATCAATATCTGATATCATTATTTTCTCTTCTAGTTACATGTGCTATCCATTTTAGTTGTTGCTGCTCTTGATACTCTTCCACCAATGTGGTTTCTGTTATTTAGTG
The DNA here is from genome assembly GCA_963932145.1 of Acanthosepion lycidas. Lineage (NCBI taxonomy): Eukaryota > Metazoa > Mollusca > Cephalopoda > Sepiida > Sepiidae > Acanthosepion > Acanthosepion lycidas. Next base: position 91,230,744 of record OZ010575.1, read on the forward strand.
CAGTTCTTTGCTTGTTATTCTGTCATGCTTGTTCAAAGAAGAATAGTCTTTTCCAAGACTCACAGATAAAACTATTTTTAAACATTGATTTTAGAAATCAGGATTGGAGTGTAAAGTTCATTAAAAACAAAAAAAAAAATGAATAATTTAAGTATATATAATAATATGCTAGAGATTTAACATTGAGTTTTCATGGCAACTGATTAGAAGTACAAATGTATATATAATTAACATGTGACATGTATATTTTGATTGTGTGCATATATATATATATATTTAATTTTTTTTTAAATCAGAGTTCTGAGGGGTACATTTCTATCTGCCAGGTGCCTTGTGACACATCAGGCCTCCACAGAACATCTCCACTCTACTCTCTCTACTGGCAACATTAGCACCTTACCCCAGGATCATCAGCTTGTTGCTTCCCTCTCCTCCTCCATAGTCCTTTGCAATGTTGTTCTTGGTTGATAAACTTCCATCTACTTTGCCATACCTTGATACTAAGGCATCCATAGAGCAATTCTATTGTCTTCATATAGTCTTACCATTTAATTTTGAGGATCCATTTTAAGCAGCTGTTATTAAAGCATATGTTTACCAGTTGAAAAGTCAGTTTTCCTTATGCTTGTCTTTCTTTTTGGTTTAATATATACTACCAGTTATGCATAAACCTTGAGAAAGGCAGAATCAAAAATACTTTGACTCCATATATATATATTTTTTTAAAGTAATTAGAATTCTCTTTTTCCTTTCAGAGTGTTATAGTATCAAGAAACAAAATATTTCTTAAAAATAAAAATCCTGCTGTTTCTCCTTTTTTGCAATTCTTTATAATGTGTATAACCTGTAAACAAAAACAAAGTTTTAGAATATAATAAAAGCAGTTAATAAAAATTGAACATGAAACTGAAGACAGATTATCAAATTATAAAGAAAATTGCAATATTCTTCCTTTCTTCTGCTTAATGTAAACACGAACGGGAAATTATTTTGTAAATTTCATATTAATTTAACAAAAATTAAAGAGACCAATGTAAAAATTGATGCAGAATATGAAGGTTGCACCAAAAATAATACCTCTTATTTTATTATTAGGTTGGTGCAAAAATAATATCGTTTTTTGACGTTAAAAAATACGTCATAAAACGATATTATTTTTGCACCAACCTAATACATTGGTTCACAATGTAAGCAGTGGGTGTTGGGGATATATATTATTAGGGATTGAACCTTCCAACCAAAATCCCTTGGCTCGCAAAATAGCATCTGACACAAAAGTGCATACAAAGCAGAGATCTATAATTGATTTTTTCCATGCAGAAAAAAGTGCACTCACAGACCTTTGTTAACACTAACTGAATAGTTACAGAAAACAGTGGACATAGTTGGTCGGTAATATGTTTTGGTAGAGGTGATAGCAATGTGTGCAGCAAGCCATATTTCTGGTGACCCTGCAAAAGTTTTTTGTTCATTGCCGGTGAAAATGCATTGTCAATAGTCATGAGTATGTAGTAAAATAGTGTTTTGCATCTGAAAACTTGTGCTATCCAACAGAGTCAATGGGCTTCCAGTATCTGTTATAGTTTCTATAGAAATAAATAGGAGGTATTATGTTTGGAGCTTCTCCCATATATAAATGTGAATGAAATCTAAAATTTAAGCAATATATCAAAAGAAAGATGTACCCCAAAACAAATAGAATTACACAGGGTGCGATGGGTAAATTGTCGCCATTTTATATTTTTAATTTCATGCATGTGTGTCGTTTGTTTTTGATGCTGTTGACTGCAGAGTATAGTAGGGTCAGTTGGGTACCATCTGTGAGAAAAAGAGCACTATGATGCAATTCACTTCACTACGAATTTGAAAATGGCATGTTGTACTACTTGGCATTCATGCTGAAAGCTCCAATACATAAATTTCAGAGTGTTTGGGTGTCAATCTGAGGACAGTGCAAAGGATTTGGAAAGAGTTGGAGGAGTCTAATGGTGATTATGAAGATACAGCAGCTCAGAAAACTCACTGATTTTTCTGGTAAGAAAAGTACTCCTGAATTTGTTGATGAGGACCTCAGACTCAACACAGAGGCCTACATCAATAGCCTTGATGAGGTAGTGCTGCCTTGGGTGAAGAGGGTGGCTGCTAGAAGACCCTATGTCTGGCAACAGGACTCTGCACCATGTCATGCAAGCAAGAGAACCCAGTCATGGCAGTCAGACAATTTCACCGGCCACATCACCCTTTACATCTGGCCACCTAACTCCCCAGACTACAACCCCCTTCATTATGTGTAGGGCGCAGTTGAGCAAGAGACCAACAAAACTACTTGTAACACTAAAGATAAACTGTCCTGGGTAAGACAATAAACTACCTCCAACAGCAGGGCCTTTGATCAGGGGGTTTTGAAAAACATGGAACTACCTCTTAATTGCTGGTGTTCCTAGGTCCACTCTGACCTGGGGTGGTAGCACCTGTCAAGGTCCCAGCTATGGGCAAATAGTTAACTCAAAACACTATGAAAGCATAAAAATAAGTTTTAATACTAGCAATACCTTTTTGGAAAAATTATTACCAGAAATAGATTTTTGGAGATAAGATTATTCCTGCAAGATATTTTTACCAACAGTATATTTTTTAAAAAGAAAAATATTACCAGCAATACATTTTTGGGAAAAAAAAATATTGTCAGCATTAAATAACCCATTGAGATTGATATGCTGTAAAACAAACCAAACCAAAGATGAACTGAAGGCAAAACTTGTAATGCACAAATTTGTTGTCTGTTCCACATAAAAACAACAAATATCACAGCAAAATCTAAACCAGTCAACTGTTGTTTTCACTGAAAAATCAAAATCATCAAGAATGAGCCACTATGGATATCTTTTTGACCAGCAGTGCAACAGTAGGAATATTTTATTTAAGCGCATATATGATTTTTCAAAAAATGATCTCACTCTTAACGGACATTTTCTTTGAACAGTTTTTCATCTGACATTTCCAAATATATACGTTCAAACAATTGGGTTTTTTTTATCAATTTCATCTAACCTCAACAATTCGGACAGTAAGGATCTCTCAAATATTGGAAGAAATATTCACTCTTAATCAATTCTTCAACTTGAAACAACTTCATTTGTGTATGCATAGAGGGATCCATAATAGTAAAGTCTTACTGTTTTCCTTACTTTCTTCATCCCTAACTTTGTAAAATTAGTTATTGATGATTTTATTTTCTTTATAAAAAGAAGAAAAAATGCTCTCTATGCTGTGAAAAATAAAGAATTTTTTAAAATAAAGTATATTTGGAATTTTCTCAAAAGTTCAAAATTTGGGTAACAATAAATTTAGATCTGATATTTGATTTTTTTTTTTTTCTTTTTGTTTAATAACCATTTGCTGGGCACCCGGCCCTGACAACAATTTGAATAAAACGGGCTTTTAGTTTTATGATGGAATAAGAAGCCTAAATGACTTAGGATAATATGATAAAATGGTGATGCAATCTCATCACAATATTTTGGCAAGTACACTTCAGGACTCATAAAACAATCGGATCACCATATAAATTGAATTGAACTGTTATCACTTCATTTACCGTTAATTGTAATTATCAAGTTTTGTACTTTTTTAATTAATTAAATCTTTTCATTGTTTCTTGAAGGCAGATCTAGCACGATAATGGGAGTGGAAGAGGTTTTAATTTTCTTTTATTTAAATTATTCTTTTTAGAGGTTTTCTTTGAATTGATTCTTCGCCATCGTAATTATCATCACTGTATGTGTGTTTAAACACACATACAGACGACCAAAAATGGAATTAATAAACACTGTTTATTAATTGATTTTTGGTCGTCTGTTTTCATTCAACAACAATGTCTTCTTCTAGGACCGTCAGCCCGGTAAACTTTTCTTTTTCTTTCTTTCTTTTTTATTTTCTTTAAGAAAATGATTGTCTGAAGCGGAGTTTTTATTTTTTTCTAATTTTCATAAAAAAAAAAAAAAGCCAATGAAAATTGAAAATAAATGTTGATATTGTTGATTCATTTTCTCGGAGTTAAAAAAATGACACATTTTCTTAAACGAATTTTAGAAATTGTTCATCTGAATTAAATTTTAAAATCATTTATTTACTAATTTTAAATTTACCTTCAAAAATTTTTTTCTACTTATTTTAAAGTTTTTAAAGCATTGCTCATGGTTATTTTAATTAAATTTTAAATTGCTTTGTAATCAAAAGATGAGAGATTGCGTATGTGTGTGTGTACGAAAGAGTGAGAGAGAAAGGAAATAAAAATCTCTTGAATAGAATATAGATTTATTCTAAAAAATGGAAGGACAGGACGATCGCTTATTTACCAAAAATTAAAATAAAGTCAAAAAACTTTTCCCCAACGTTGATTATTGTAACTTACCATCACCAACACGAGCAAACGATAATTCGTTTACTTCCATATTTCCTCTCTTGTTATGTTTTAAAGCATTTCTAATGCAAAAAGAAATGAAGAATGGAATTATCTCCTTATTTAAAAGAACAAAAACTATAACTAATTTTTGTTTTAAAAAGTCTGAAAATGTCGGTAGGGTAACATAAGAACAAGGGAGATAATCAATAATTTGCTCTTGATGTAATTTTAAAAAAATTGATGAAATTTTAATAATTTTGAACAGTTTTTATTATAAACACACATACACATAAAAATAAAAAGGAAAGAATAAATTTCTTTATCATTGCAAGTCGTATAATTAAATAAAAACGATGAATATTTAAAAGAAAAAAAGGAAATGATTTTCTAACTTTTTTGCTCTCTTTTAAAATAAATTAATAAACAAAAAAACTGTTTTCAACAAACTTATATTGATACACAGAAGAACTAATGCTTTTAATTTAATTATATAATTTAATTTGAAGTTTTTAGGTTCGGTTTTTGAAACGTGGTAATTCCTGTGTAGCGAAGAAACCATATTTTAAATCAGTTAATTTATAAGATTTATGCTCTGTAAATTTACATATATATATATATAATATATATATATATATATATATATATATATATATATATATATATATATATATATATATATATATATATCTTACTGTTATTTCTTTTTATTATATATAGATAGATAGCAGTGAATTAGGCACTTTGACGTGGTGTTATGGTTAGCAAGCTTGTCTCACTAGAGATCAATTACGACTGAATAGTGAGTTTGATTCTCACTGGGTACGCCATACCGCCATACCTTCGGCCTTTTGCCACATCTAAGCTATGCTTAGTAAATATCTATATATCAGTGAATACTAGACAATTTTCTCACAAATAAAGGGGAAACTTGAAGCATCAATGTGGTTCTACAGAAGGATGCTGAGAATACCATGGATGGAACATGTAAGCAACCAAGAAGTTTTAAGAAAGATGGAGACAGATAGGATCAGAAAGAGACATATTACAGCTTCAAAGGATAGGAAATCATGGAGAGTCATGATCACACATGTTCTGAAAGATTACAGCACATAAAAGATGTTGCAAAAAATCAAATTTTAAACCTTTAAATAATATATTTTGCTGGTGCCCTCTGACAAGTGAGCAGGGTAGTTGCTGGAGGGTCCGTCTGTAAGGTTCTGGAGTCAGGGTGCTGGCTGTGGCACCAGTTGGCTAATATTTGTATTAATTCTAATAATATCTATATATATATATATATATATATATATATATTCTTTTAATATGAAAAAATATTGTCAAGAATTCCTCATAACATAATTTGACTAGTTTTGATTTTTCTAACATGTTCAAGTTCAAGTTTTTACTTCAAATTTCGCATTAAATTAAAAAATAATAATTTCATACACTTTGACATATTTTAAAAACAATTTTCTGTTTGATTTTCTGGGATGAGGAGTTATTATTTATATTTAGATTAATGTCCGCATTATTTTTTTTACATTTTTTATCATTTCGCCCAAACCAAGGCAATAAAGCCACTAAGACACAAGGGGGGTTACTATGCTTCTCAGCGCAGGAGTTGAACTCACAATAACTATGCCACCAAAATCACAAATAAATCTTTTAACTGATTAGGCAATCCTGAACCTACAACTTGAAGCTTTAAACTTAATGATTTTCTTGCTGTCTGCTGCTTTGTCATATTTGTCTTCCTCTTTTTTTTTTTTTTTACTGCTGCTGCTGAAGCCTTGCTGTCATTTTTTTCTTTCTTTCTTAATGGCTCCTATATAGTATTTATTTAAATGCTAGGCATACCATGGATCCCATTACAGGCCAACATATGTGTTGATTCCTTCTAATGTCTGAGTCATCAGTGCTTTTCTCTGTCTATTATTTTAACTTCATTACACAGGTGTTAGTGACCACGCTTTTAAAAGTTTTTCATATTTTTTTTAATAAAAAGTTGAATATATTTTTATTTCTTAATTTTTAATCTACATATTCTTTTTATATTCAGCTGTCATATGTATACAGTAGAACTCGGTTCACAAATTTAATTTGTTTCTGAAGCCTATTCGTAACCTGAAATGTTCGTAAACTGAGACTATTTTCCCAATAGGAATGATTAATCTGTTCCTGGTCCTAAGATGATTGCTTATTTAAAGTTTAACAACGGTACTTTATGCACAAGTTTATACACAAAACTAATGAAAATCATTAAATCTAGGAAAAAAAAAACAATACTAAACAGATAAAATATAGACGGACGTATCAATTTTACCGCACCTGTATGTAGGAGAGTTTATGGTGTAAGGGGAAGAAAAGAGATGTTATTGTTTGGAAAAGGGAAGGAAAGACAAGATCGTCTCTTTATTTATAAGAATAGTATAGATCATTGATTTTGCCATATGAAACTGAGTAGGAAGAGACAATATCATCAACAATTGTTTTTCTCTTTTCTTTTTCCTTTATCAATATCACTGCTAGCTTTCTTTGGAGCCATGACTGAGGACTAATGAAGAGAAAAAGAAAAGCATAGTACACTAAAATTGCAGAAGAAAAGCACAGCTACATAATGTTGGAACGTTAGTTTCCTCATGATCACTGAAGTTAAGTAACGTCAAGCCTGATCAGTAAGCTTGGATGTGTGGGTGGTGTAATAGATAATGGCTTGGAATTGTTAATCGGAGAGCCAAGTTTCAATTCCAGTTAGGTTCATTATATTTACTTACATGCAAATACCCTTGAGAAAGGTATGAATTCACCTCTTCTCCTCTCTAGCTATCAGTTAGTTGTGTAGTGCCACGCCTACATTTTCTCCAATTCTAATTGGTCAATAAATACATACTTAAAAATAACAGGACAATTTATCTATCGCATTCCACCATAGTAAATTTGTTCCTACACTTTGTTCAAAACAAGCTTTGCTACAAAATCGCTGATTGGTCCATTTTCCGTCCAATCGGATATTTTTCATGTATATTCAAAAATGTACTAAAGCGTCTCTTTTTGGAGCCACTCCAGATAGTATAAATATTGGAGCATTCCAAAAAACCAGGAGTAGTAATTTCAGAACCACAGTCGAGGTACCCAGAGACAATAGTTCTCATTTACTCGCTTTGTGTATTTCATCCTACTCACTCCGCACGTACATACACACTACAGAACTTTATGTGACACACCACCAGTTCTCAGTGGACACACCAAGTTAAATCAACTTTGTAAGTTGCAACTACTGAACAATTTTCCGAAAGAAATATTCTATTTTCAACATTAACTCTGAACATTTACTCAGACAAATCTTCTTTAAGACATTTCCTTACAGTCAAGGGGAAGCTACTTTTTTTTCTCCCTTTTTCACTCATATTACAACTACTTTGTATAATTGTTGAATTTAATATACATATTTCTTCATTAAACAAAATTGGTTCTCATTGTTCTTTTTGCTTGATGTTTTAAGTATTATGTTGATTACCTTCTCAACATGCAGCCGCATTATCTATTTGACCACAACACTCGAGAAGCAGTACATTCTATAATTGATCAATTCGACGTACTAATCAACACTTTACAGTTGCATCGCCAAACCATTATTATTTAAAAAAAAAAAAAAAAAAAAAAAAGAAAGAAAATTCTTACAGTCTAAAAATATTTTCTGGCTTTAAATAATCTGCAGTCGTTGATAAGATGTAAGAAAACAAATTAATGAATCAATTATGTAAATGAAGAATTAATAGATTTTTCCTATCTCAAATTTGCATTCATCATTGTTTCACAAGTGTTTACAGCACAGGGGTATTATATTATATTTATTATATTATATTTCCAATCACAAACTTTTTGTCAGGATTACCATTACATTAGTGTTAAAGGTACTTACCTGTGCCATTAACATTAGCCAAAGTAACTGTGAAAATGTAGGCTTACCAGGTAAGTTATGGTTACTGAAAATGCCTGAATTTTAACTCCTCCAGAAAAAAAATTTACCTGTGCAACCGGTCACAGAAAATGCATGCTTTTTTAAAAAAAATTCCGGCAAAATTGCAGATAATACCCTAGTCACAAATTAAAAAAAAAAAAAACATACCATTCCTGGTGTAAAATCACCTGATTATTCCAAAAATTGCATTAAAAATTAGAGGAAACCTACTGTTTGAGATATAGACAATGTTAGTTGGGTCCTTGTTACCATCAATTACTGCACAAATGTTTACTAGCCTTGATTACAAATAATGCCCCAGTGACAAATTTAAAAGAAAAAAGGAAGTATCATTACTGTTGTAAAAAAGCCTGATTATTCCAAAAATAGCATTAAGAATTAGGTCGTAAAAGTTTAGAAGATATTGACAATCTTAAATTGGGTCTTAGTTATCCTCGATTACTGCATGAAAGTTTACTCTTACTGACTTTGGTTACTGCACAAAAATTTACCCATTTGCTGGAACGTGCAGATAATGCTCCAGTGACCAGTTAACTGGGACCCAACTAAGATTGTCTATATCTCTTAAATTGTAGGTTTCTACCAATTTTTAATTTTTTGAATAATCATGTGATTTTACATCAGGAATTATATTTTTTTTTAATTTGTGACTGGGCATTACTGCAACTACTTATTTTTATTTTCATTTTTTTGCCTAAAAACTGATAATAAAAAACCTTTTATAATCCTAGTATGGTATCCTGCAGAGGACACTGACATGGTGCTAAAAATGGTCAAGCTTATCTTGCTAATAAGTCCTCTAGTCTACCGCATAAAGAAATGCCAACCTACTGCAGGAAAAAATCTGCCTCGTCGGTCATGTATCGAAAGATAATGAAATATAATAAATAACGGTACTCCACACTTGTGGCTTTATGCCACATCTAAGCTATGCTAAGTGTCGAATATCCCGTAGCGATCTGAAAGAAAGCAGATTGTGGCGCGCGCCCACGCGCACACATACTTTGGGAACTTCTGGGTTAGGCTGATGTTGATTATCTCCCTTGACGTCTCTTCATGACACCGTCGGTTTTGGTTGTCAATTGATTTTTTTGGCTTCTTCGAAATGAACTTTATACTGATTTTCAATGCATTGTTCAAATTTGATTCGTTTTACTTTTAATTTTAACCATTTACCTCATATATACTTGGCCATCAGTTAAAAAAACAAAAAAATAACAGTTCGCTTGCTTGAATTGGAAGTTTGAAGTAAGTAATAACTTTTTTTTTATTTTATTATATTTAAAGTTGTTAAACTAAGAGTAAAGTACTTGTTTCTTGTAACTTGCTTTTTTTAAAATTTATTTTTGAGAAAATTTTCGAGTTATTACTATTTTTGGTTTTAACTTCGATGTAATTTCGTTACTTAAAATAACGACAATAAAGTCATAAGTTATATAATTACTTAAAAAAAACGAAAGTGTTAATTTTAATTTTTATTTTAAACTTAACATTTACTTTCACTTTTTTACGTATATAAATTAAAACTTTTTAAAGTTTAAATTAGAATCACCTTTGATGAACTTTAATAATTTCTTTCTTTCTTTAGTGTACTGTAAAAAGAGGTATTTTTTGTTTTTTAATTTTTATTTAAAAAAAAATATCCGACAGTTGAAAGTTGAATCAAAATATTTGATTCCGAACTTTTGTTTGTAAAACGTTTTTTTCTTCTTCATCGTGATTAAATTTCAGTTTTTATTTATGGAACAAAATTGCGTTTCCAGATTTGTTATTTTTATTTAGTTTCATTTGAAATGCATGATTTCAAATCAAAAAGAAAGACAGGCTCAGAATATGAGGTCTGTTCAAAATAAATATATATAAAAAAAAAATAGGAATACAAGGGAGATAAATTAGTGTTTGCTATTCGGAAATGTTTGAAACGTGAAACAGGTTATTTTTTTGGTTCTAAACCTTAAATCTTTCCCCTAAATTTTCTTTTGACAACTTTTTAAATAAAAAATTTGGACGCCATTGAAAAGAATTTAAAAAAAACAAAAAGTTTTCTTGAAATTCAGTAATCAAATTAAAAATTAAGTACATTGATTTATATTTGATCAATGTTAAAAATTCTGGTATTAATTTTTCATTGATGAATATTATTAAATAATAATAACAACCAATCTAGGGAAGCAAAGCCAGACGTCTGTTTTTTCGGCTGAACAGTCCAGTTTTGAGCATAGTGTCCATTGTCCGGAGTCATCACGAGCCGGATGATAATTTGTCCTTATTTTGGTGGTGGGCCTGGCAGTCAATTTAAATTAGGTACCTCCACGAGATCGCTAAAAAAAAAGAGCATGATGAAAAAGACGCCAAACTTGACGAAAACAAAATTTTATTGTCTAAATGTTTGTTATTATTAAGAGGAAAGATCAAAGTATTTTTGGGTATTATTTTCCATTTTTTTTATACAGTCACCAAAATTAGAACAATAACGCAGTATGAGTTATCCAAAGACCCAAAGGTGGCTGGAGCAGGCATTGAAGTCTACTCAGGAAGAAAATGGAGAGCAGAGAACGCATTGCGAGTCGCTAAAGAAAGGCTCTGCGAAAAGGCCATATTAGACACCGCAGCTGGACGAGCTGGCCTAGGGTTCTTTCCTACCATTCGGGTGGACAGAGCCAAAGGTAAAGAAAAGAACCTTTTAATACAAGAAGAAGTACGTAAGGGCAAGGAGGAGAAAAAGGTGGCAAAGATGGTAGGACTAAAGGCAACAAGGTGCGTGGACCAATTGGGAATCCATGATTTATAGGAAAATCAAATGGTCGGATAGATGGAGCAATGATATCAACATAAAGTTCCTGATTCAGTCTGTATACAACACCCTTCCCAGTCCTACCAACCTCCATCGATGGTACGAAACAGAATCTCCACTATGCCACTTGTGTTCGCGTACAGGAAGTCTAAAACATATTCTAAGTAGCTGTAAGACCACTAACGGAGGGCCGGTATAGATGGAGGCATGATGAAATCTTAAAAGAGATAGCAAAGATAGTTAGTATGGCCATCAGCACCAATACTTTAAACACAGATAAAAGAGCCATAGAGTTCCATAGAGCTGGTGGGAAACCCAAGAAAAAGGGACACGAACATAGCAAATACTCTGTCACTGGCAACAGACTGGGAATTAAGGGTCGACTTAGGGAAAAGACTAAAATTCCCTGACCACATCGTGCAAACATTATTACGCCCGGATTTAGTATTCTACTCTAACAATAAAAAGGTAATAATGTGGGAACTGACAGTGCCTTGGGAAGAGCATGCAGAAGAAGCCCATGAACGGAAGATGTTAAAATATGACGAACTATTGACAGCGAGTTGCAAAAACAATGGGTGGAATTCAAGCTGTTTGCTAATCGAGGTGGGTGTAAGGGGTTTTGCCGGGTAAATTTGTAAATAATTTTAATATAATTGCAACATGGCAATAAACATTTTTAATTTAAAAAAACATTTATTTTTGTGCGAATGTGAGTAAATACACGAATTGAATTGTACAAGTACAGCCAAAGAATTTATCTCGTCAATTTGTAAAATTGTATGATTTGTAAATATGCTGTTTTTATGTTAAACACGTGTTATACGCAGGTCCCTATGCAAAGCTCTAACTGATATTGGCGTAGTAGGTGCTAACAAAAGAAAGGTGATTCGGACCATAACTAATACAGCAGAAAGGACAGCAAATGGTTATGGATTAAGCGTGATAGCTCTTGGACACCAATGTAACAAATAATTATCAAGCCGGGTAAATTTGTAAATAATTTTAATTAATATAATTGCAACATGGCAATAAACATTTTTAATTTAAAAAAACATTTATTTTTGTGTGTAATTCGTGTATTTACTCAAATACACGAATTGAATTGTACAAGTACAGCCAAAGAATTTATCTCGTCAATTTGTAAATTGTATGATTTGTAAATATGCTGTTTTTATGTTAAACACGTGTTATACGCGGTACCTTTTAAGTTACTATTTAACTTTTTAGCGGTTCCGGCGCGACACATCTCGTAAGACTTTTTGTCCATTATTCTCATATTTTTTTTTATTCGAACGCAAGACCTTTTATGTTTTATTTTTTTTTTTTTCGAATGTAAGACCTTTTGTCTATATTCGAACGTAAGACCTTTTGTCTATTTTTTATGTGATATCTTGAATATAAAGTGAAAGCTATCACAATCAGCTCAACTGTCAACGTATTTTTATTATGCAACTGTTGTTGAGTGATAAAGCCATGATGTCCGAAAAAAAAAAAAAAAAAATGGTTGTCTGCCTAAGAAGTTGTTGTAGGGTAATGATTAATGAGCTTGTCTGTTTGGTAATATTGAGTTCAGTCATCCCTGGGTGTCCTGGTATTTGTGGCTTTGTGCCGAAGTTAAGTATATAAGAAAAAAAAAAGTATTTAAATTTATTCCTTTGTGAAATTTGGAAATATGGTCAGCCTGATGACCAATAATGTTTTATTTCTGTTTTATTTTTTGTATTATTTTTGACAAAAAAAAAAAAAGATAAAAACAAACACAAGAAAAAATATTAAAAGATTTCATGTGTCACCAGGAACTGTTTTAAAATCTCTGTAAAAAAAATTGAGTGACTTATGAAAAAAATCAAAAAGTATAATAAAGGAAAGGGGCAAAAAAAAAAAGTTATTTTCCAAGCATCACAAGACAGGAAGATGTGGAGAAACACGATTTCACACGTCGTAAAAACTGACATGCTATATTAAAAAAAAGTATAATTAAAGAAATAAACAACAAAGCTATCCATGATAGAATTCGATTTAAAATTTATTTAAAAACTAATTTAATTTCATTCATTTGCGAATAAGTCCTGAAAATTTCATTAAACTCTGACAATTACTTGATTTTTGCAAGAATTTCCAAAATAATGTCTGTTACCACAAAAAAAGAGGCCAAAATTTGCTATGCTCAAACTAAAAGTTAGTTTAAGTACAACTGCTGATGCAAGAAAAACAAGTTTTTTAATCAAAATTTCGAATGTTCTAAAAAGGAATAAAAAAAAAATGTAATTTATTTGTATAGAACCGTCCCACTTTTTTCTAGAAGCAGATATCGACAACTTTTATTATTACGTCTTTTTATAATTTATCATGAATCAAAAAAAATAAAAAAAAGCCTGGCTATTCATTCAGTGATTCACGAGACTTATGTGATTGAAAAACCTTTTACTACCTTTTTCCACTATTTACAAAATTGTTCTTTATTGCCATATTCAACGTTTCGGCTGTTGTATACCCTGGCCTTCTTCCTGAAGAATGTTGGAGCGTACAGATGAGGACAACAAAAGTGTGACATATTTTATTGTAACTATTTATTTACACTGTAAAGTAAATCAAAAGTCACGACACATCGCAGAAATGTAGACATATTTTGCTATCTAAAGTTTCATACCTTATTTTTTCATAATAATTTTTTTTTCCACAGAGATTTCTTTAAAAAAAAAAAAAAAAAAAAAAAGATTCTTATCCATACAAAAGTCATTTTTTTCATGGTATTTTTTTTTATGTAAGATTTATGTTGCACAACCTTTAAGGAAATTAAGTTTGAATTATATTTAAAAAAATCAACTTAGGATTATGTAATTTTAAATTTTAACTATTTAAATTTGTAAATTATTTTATAGCTGTTGTGACCAAGTAAATGTTTAAAGAAATAACAAGTGTTACTGATATATGCATATATTAAACAGTAAGTACAACAGTAGAGTATTATATGACTAGTGAGTGTGTCGGATGACCAGTGTTCAATCTCTTCAACTGTTGATATTAACCAGCCTCCCCATGAAGTCAGATGTAGCACAAGACCGAGTTTAATGTGAGGCTGTAGGCTTGGCCAAAAGTTCCCCAAAGACTCTGTATAAAATGGGGTCAAGTAGCTGTTTCCTGAGACGAGACTCTGCCCTTTGACATCTGCCCGGAGACGGAGAGTTTGACCAGCACAGCTGAATAGATCTGTTTGACTGCTATATTTACCAGCCTCCCCAGAAAGTAGGATGTGGCACAAGGCCGAGTTTAATGTGGGGCAATCTGAGCCCGTAGGCTTGATCAAAAATTTCCCATAGACCCCGTATACAATAGGGTCAGGTAGCTGTTTCCAAGACGAGACTCTCCCCCTTTGGCATAGCCTCGTCTGGGGATCCTCTCTGTCTAAAGGCAGAGATTTCGACCAGCATAGCTGAACAGAGCTGTTCGACTGCTCCTCAAGGTCTTCTTTCTTACTAATCTTATTGTAGGCAGAAGAGTCCAACATAGACTCTTTAGAGGGAGGACACCACAACAATAACTATTTCATAATAATTTTGTTTTTTGTTATATTTAAATAAAGTTGTGACGCTACTTAAATAAATTGGTCCACTCATAAAAATAAATGAATAAATTTTGAGGGGAAAATTTTTTGTAGATTAACATTTGGCAGCTCTTCTGTCAGAATTGAAAAATATTCATTTGTTAACAATTAAAGGAGGATGGGGCTTTTTATAATATTGGTATAGTGTGAAATTGATCCCTGACTTTTACAGAGTTATCAGGCCTAGTTGCTTTGCTTATGAAAACACTTTTCTTGAAGTGGGTAGGTTACAAAAGAAAATATTTTATTTAAATATGTATATATTATAGTATGTATATTATATTCATTTTTAATTAAAGAACAAATGTTTTTATTCACTCAACTTAAAGGTAAATTAACCTCAAATGCTTTTGCTGCAAAAAATTCTATACAAAAATTTTTCCTTTAAATTGTAAAAAGTTATAAAATTAAAGAAAGGTTTAAAAATTCAGAAAATTAGTATATATATATATATATATATATATATATATATACACCTAATATATGTAATGTGAGCACTTGTCATGTGTAAATAACAACTGAGTGACTTTGTCCAATATCTCTGCAAAAGGCAGTGATCAATTTGATATTGTATTGATGTTATAAACTGGATCCCCCCCTTTCTAAATCAAAACAAATCAATATTTTTTGATTCTGCCAAATATTATTTCCCCACAAAAGCTTTCCTTATATTAGGTTGGTGCAAAAATAATGACATAATGTTGTTTTTTGACGTTAAAAAATACGTCAAAAAACGACATTATTACGTCATTATTTTTGCACCAACCTAATATTTTTACAAGTGGATTAATCTATTTAAATAGTGCTAAAATCACTTTTGAAATATGCTATCTTTATCAATATTGAAAAATTATTTTTTTCAAATTCTTTATTAATTTGCAAATTGTAAAAAAAGTTATAAAATTAAAAAACAGTTTAGAAATTCAGAAAATAAAAAAAACATGTAGATATTAATGATCTTAGCACAGTTTTAAACTTGACATTTGTAGATAACAGCTAGGTCCAGTAACTCTATAAAAGTCAGCGATTGATTTGTTTAAATATATTTTTATTATTGCAGTAAAAATGGACATATTAAAAACAAAGTTTTAGAAAAACAAAGAAAAAGAAAAAATATAATTGCCATAAAGATTTCTTCTTTATGACAATTATATTTTTTCTTTTTCTTTGTTAAAACATTAAGTAAAGGTTAACCAATTATTGTCCCTTACTCTTCAGCACTCAACCGAGGAATAAAAATGGGTGTGCACAATTAATAAACTAGTTTTAACCCTTGAAAATTTCACAGTTGCGAACTTATGAAGGGGGTGACAAGCACAATTATAATAGGATGCTCATGGCAAATAACTTTTTTTTTTTTTCTTTTTTTTTTTCTTTTTTTTTTTCTTTTTTAATTGTTTTACTCCAAGCAAGGCAATAATGCCACTTTAGGAGAAAGGAACTGGAAACTCAATCCTAAACAGGAAACAAGGGATAAACCTCTACTTATGTTCAAAAGACTGGGAATGACACAACTGTGCTTTTTTTTTTTTTTAATTTACTTATCTATGGTGATTATACTTTTTTTCCTTTCCCTTATTAGATTGGGTTTTTCTTTAATGTCTGTTTTTACTACAATAATTAATTTATTAAATTAATCGTTTTAATTTTTCAGTCTTTGAAATTCTAACAGCATCCATTTTTAAAATAAAAATAAAATAATTTGCAAAACTGCCAAGTTGATGTAAAGGCATTGAAACATTTTTGGGACCACAATTTTTATAAAGGTACCAAATTAAGATCACAGTTGAATGAAAGTTTTTACTTATCAGCAGAATGTTTTTCTTTTTGAACAAAAGGAAAAGCAAAACTTGTCTGAAAGTATGGTCAAATGTGATGATACATATGTTTTTCTGTCTGCATTTCAATAAAAAGGAATTATTTACATTTGGACAAATATCCCATCTTTGTTTTTATTATCAACCTATTTTGGCCATTGTGCTCTCCATCCTTCTTCAGGTGTCTGTTAATCTGGGTAACCATCAGAAAATTTAGAACTGAACACTTTATTTAACCTACAGGGTTAGATTGTTCTTATTCAACTGTTTATGTCTTGTTCTTTATTTAGTACCACTAAGTTATTGCTTGCTGTTTCTGCTGGATGTAATTATGTACTACTCAGCCCAGGGATTGAATTCATAATTATTATGCCACCAAACTCATGAAACAATACACTAGATTATTGTTTTTGTCTCAGATGAAATTATCATTCTATTTTTACCAAGATTGCAAGTGTTTTTATTACAATGAATTTATTTAAGTGTAAAATTAACACCTAATTTATTTATCATATTTTTTTTTTTTTTTCAGCAAATACCATCTTAAGGTCCATATGCAAATACACCCTGGAAGGAATAATTTCTATTGCGAAGTCTGTGGATCTTCATTTACATGTAACTCCAGGCTGATGCATCATATGAGAACACACACAGGCGAGAAACCATTTTCGTGTGAGGTTTGTGAAGCTGCTTTTGCTAGCAAATGCGACCTCAAACGTCATATGCGAATACATACAGGAGAGAAGCCATTTCGATGTGAAATTTGTGGAACTGCCTTTACACAGAGTTCTAGCCTGAAATTTCATGTACAAACTCACACTGGGGAAAAACCATTTGATTGTGAGATTTGTGGAGCTAACTTTTCACGGAAATCACTTTTGAAAAGTCATGTAAGGATACACACAGGAGAGAAACCATTTTGTTGTGAAATTTGTGGCTCTGCTTTTACATTCAATTCAGGATTGAAAGTTCACATGAGAGTGCATTCTGGGGAAAAGGCTTATTCTTGCCAGATTTGTAGTTCTGCATTCACTACTAATTCTCACCTAAAACGGCACATGCAAATCCACACCGGAGAGAAGCCATATTCTTGTGAAATTTGTGGATCAGCATTTAAAAGTAACTCAACATTAAAATCTCATCAGAAGAAGCACATGGTAGAATAACTCTTGAAATTTATTCATGTGTAGAAAGATTATCTTCATTATTTAAATAGGAAAGAGATCCTCTGTCTGTACGTGTAATAAAAGAGAAGCAGCCAACTTAAATAAGGTGTCTTTATTCATAGGGGACCATATATTGAATTTATAGGGAGCGTATATTGAAGTGTTTTTTGTTTTTAAAAAAAAAAAAAAAAAACATAAAAAAAAACAAATTCAGTTTGTTTATATATCACATTGAGCGACTTGAAATTGATTCCGTCAAATGTGAGAACACTGGAATTAAAAACCAGTTGCATAACTACACACAGAACAATCCTTGTTAAAGAATGGAGTAACATTTGAAAGTATTTGGGGGGAAGGGTATAATATAAAAGAAGAGTTAATATGAATTTTGTCAAATTTATAAAACAAAACAACTTATTTGAAAATTTGAAATATTTAATAAAAAATTAATCGACAAAACTTGTCCATATTATTTAATAAAGCATGTTTCAGAGAATTCTTGTTGCTGCAATAAACCATATTTAGATGAAAACCCACCAGAATGTCAAATGTATTACAATTTGGAAAAACTAATGAATAATTTGAAATCAATTTTTGTTATTAGGTTTTCGTATCCTACATTGTTTCAACACAATTGTTTTTTTGTTTGTTTGTTTTTTTTTTGTACAGGGTGTTTCAAAAAGAATACGCCAAAATCATCATGTGATGTGTCAATAACGAAAAAAATTTACAAACCTCTAGCATGAACACATGTGTTGTATATACATTCAAGTTTCATTTCATGTTTTATAAGTGCTCAATGTGGCCACCGCCAGCAGCGTGGACAACATCAAGCCAATATGAGAATTCCTCCCAAACGTGCCTCAGCATGTCACAGTCCACCGTGTTGATTACAGCTGTTATTCGATCTTTCAAGTCATCGATACTTGCTGGAAGTGCTGGAACATAAACTTGGTCTTTAACATAACCCCACAAGAAAAAGTCACACACAGTGAGGTCCGGGGATCTGGCAGGCCAAGCACAGAGAGCAAGGTCTTTAGCACCTCTCCTCCCAATCCATCGCTGAGGCACGTTTTCATTCAGATAAGCTCTAGCCCAGAGATGCCAATGGGGTGGTGCTCCATGTTGCTAAAAAATGAAGTCATTCGAATCTGCCTACACCATGACAATGGCGTTTGTTTTCGCGAACTCAAGCACGTAAAAACGCCTTCTGCTGAGGAGTCACGATTTTGTTTGATCTTCCCACAATTCAGTTGCACCGAAAGTTATACTAACGACAGCAGTGAAACTAACACCCAATCAAACTTTGATAACTACTCTATCAAATAACCACTGATTGAGTCCACTACAATGCTATAGACCTGAAAAAACAGCGTAATGATTTTGGCGTATTCTTTTTGAAACACCCTGTATATTGTTACATGTTGGAAATTGTAACAAAGAAAAAAAAAAAGATTTACCAAAACACAGAGCTAAATCACAAACAAATATTTAATTTACTAAAACACAACATAAAATATATACAAGATATACAATTGTGGCTTACAAAAACAGAAAACAGAGTTTACGGTCGCAGTGTTATGAGGGAGAAGGAAGGGGAGTCAAGTCTTTACCACGTTAGGGCTTGCGAAGTAATCTAAGTGCTAACTGGATATCCATAAATGTGAGTATATATTGAATAATTGGTAGTTTGGTCAATGAAAATAGTCAAAACTCTATTTACCAGATTTGTTCCATGTGGTTCTCTTTTGGGGGTTTTTGTTGGTCAGCAACTTTTCATCGAGATTCTTTCGGCTGGATATAATAATCCTCGAATAAAAAAGCCAGAGTTGATACTGGCAGAAATTTCTTTTCACCAATTGACAATCCTTTTCCAAAAACCTATTTTTATAGGGGCTAGCACCTAATTGGCATATTTCTAGATTTTTCTCGAATATACTAGAATGATCTAGAATCTTCCAAACATTCTATTTCTAATTTCTCTATTTTACAACTACTTCATGAATGAAAACTTTTTTGTATCAACAGGTAGGACTCAGTAGAATACCTTACTATAAAAATGCATCCTCGTAACAAGTCATTTTACCTTGAATAAGGTAATAAAGCCACTAAGAAGCAAAGTGGGATGATGCAAGAATTGTGAAAGAATATGGAAATAAAACACTCTATTAAGCAGAGAGAACAATAAAAGAACAGGAATTAAGAAGACAGTAGATAATGATTGACATTGCATTTAAAATTTTTGAAGATCAAAGTTGACTGGGAAGCAAGAAGTCAGAAGAGGAATATAAGAAAAGAAATTGTTAATGTAGAACTTCTGGTTACTTCTAGCAATTTCAGATGTAAAATGATGAAACCAAGCTGCCAATCTAGTAAGAGGATCACTCATCAGAATAATTGCCATGAAAATATAGAAAACGCACAGGGGCAATATGTTAATAGTAATGGCTGGCCCCTCGTTTCCCAATATGTATGTCTACAAGAACAGATAGAAAATCCCTATTGCAGACGCCTGCTCAGGCACATTTGTGTTGACCTGTGGTTTATACTGCAACTGTTGAGTGGAGCTTCATTACAGTTAATTATTTGGCATGGTCAACAGTCTGAACAAGATCAGTATGCTTAAACTCTCAGTCACAATGACTTGTGACTTTGTGCTAGCTCAACCATCAATGATACCCAAATAGTTCCATGTACCCAATTTCACTCACAAGGGTCAGCCTGTGGTATGGTTTCCAGGCACCTATGGAAGGTATCACATGCTGTGATCACCTCCCCAGATCAATAACATCAAGAAGTCACCTTCTTGACAAATCGACCATGTTGCGATTCAAACCTGGGTCTCATGGTCAGAAAGCGAATGTTCTAACCAATTTGGGGCAGGGCATTAGTTCCCTTTCTGACACTATTAATCCACTGGTCATGTTTACATATTTTATTACCCAATAGTAAAAAAATATGTTTAAAAGTTTAGATTGCATGTTCATTCTTATTTGACATAAATCTCCAAGAGATATTAAGTATGTCTCCGAGTGTAGGTTCCATCAAACTTGGACTCTGGGGTTTTAATTAATGTCCACGCAGTGGCACCATACATTAAAACCAGGCTCTACAGAGGTGCGACAGAATTTCCATTTGAGCTTCAAGTTTGTAAAGGAAAACAAGGTAAAGATAACTCTATAAAAAAATCAGGGATCAAATTGATACTGTATTTATATTATGAACAAGACCTCTCCCTTCTAAAATCATAAAATTTAATAATCTTTGAATCTAACAAATTTTTGTGGGTAGAAAGTCTAATTAAGTCTAATCAACAAAAGCTTTTTTTTCACATTTTTTTTTATGATCATACCATTTTTCCATTAGTAATGTTACGACTGTTTATTCATTATAAAAAATGATGGCATATTTTGTTAAGTACTCACTATTATAAGATTTTCATCTGAATCTTTAAACACAAATAATTTGCCATAGCAAAAAGTCATTGCCAAGTAAGATTTGGAAAAAAGATAAACAAATTTTGGCAAACTTGATCTTCATACCTACAAAAAAAAAAAAAAGCAATGTTTTTGTTTTAAAAAGCGATGATTAAAATTGTAATAAAATCTAAACATGTGAAAGTGAATTTATACATTTTTTTTGTTCTTGAGAATTTAAAACAAAAATATTAAACACTATTTACTAGATTGCTTATTTACAATAATAATTTTATATTTACAATATACTAAAAATTAAAAACTAATGCAATACTGTATTTATCATTTACCAATTTATAAAGAAATAAAAGTGAAAACAATTTTTTATTCATAAATTTATAAACATTTACTAAATTATCAAAATATGTGAACTGTAATGAAATCCTTATTATTTACCATTTTATAAAGTTTGAATCTACTGACAATTACTCAGTGTTTTGTCAACCATTGAAATAAACAATCTAATAGTGTTTATTATTTTTGTTGTCAATTCTCAAGAACAAAAAAATATGTAAAATTTCAGAAAGAATATATCTGTAAAAGAACGATGAATAAAAACTAACGTAATAATTACCAGAGTCGGTGAATTTCATCCTTAGAAGGACTTTATCAGGGTAAATGCATCAAAAGTCCCTGTACAAAAATAAAAACATTGAATATTTTTTAAATTTAAAAATTTTATGTTTTCATTTTAAGATGCCGTCTGAAGCTTAGAGATAAAGCTCTATTATTATTATTATTATTATTATTATGTGGGTTATGTAAACTAGTACCCTCATCTTTGTTGTTTTGAATGTCTCCATAGTTAATTCCAATAAACAATATAATAAATAGTGTTTAATATTTTTGTTGTAAATTCTCAAGGAAAAGAAAATGTATAAATTTACTTTCAAATATTTAGGTTTTTATTAAAGTTCTGATCATTACTTTTTAGATAATAAATATTGCTGAGGATTGAAGGTAGTTAAAATAATAGCGGTGTCAAGTGAGAAAATTCTCCTTTTGATACTCTGTTTTTGCGGGCACGAAGGTCCAAGTTTGCCTAAATTTTTATATACCAGAATAATGTCATGAATATCGATGACAAAATGGAAAAAATTTTGTGTGATTCATTTTGTCCTTGAAGACTTCATCAGACTGAAATGATGTCCATATCGATGTGGCTACATATACACATGAAAGGGAGCACTTAAATTTTAAACTTCAAAATTAAAATTAAAAGAAAAAACTAAAAAAATGTTTGAGTATATAGTCTAACCTATTTTATTTAATTTCTTTTTGTTATGTTTTTATCACTTTTGTTAAATATTGTGATGATAGATCTGCCAAGAAAGGTGAAATCTAAGAAAATGGATGCAAATTTTCTGTGGATGATCTAGCAATTAAAGCACTTTCTATACACTTTCACTTTTGTAAATTGCTTTCTCTTTTAATTGAAGCAGAATGTTTCAAAATCCAAATTATGTGTGTGTTTTTTTTCTTGAGGTTTCTCCTAGGTATTCCTTGTGGCAGTCATTTAAGAGCACTGAGAATTTGTAACCCTTCAATATTTATATGAAGAGGAGAAATACATTGAAAATACTTTTAAGCCCCTCCAATAACCTAATTATTTCATATTGAATGTAAAACAAAAGGCTTGTAAAATATTTAAAATAGATGAGTGGACCATTCTGACAGACCTGATGAATCAAAATATATTATTCTACACACCAATTCCATCACATCCACTGTTTAAAAGAATTTATCTAAGCTTATAACAAAATTTGTTTTAACTAGTTCTAAAACAATAAAATAATACAAGACAAAATAATAATAAGCTAAAACTTCTTTTTACAAAACAACACAGTGCATTGGTTGCTCACCATAATGTATCTGACCATAAGTTTGATTAAAAAAACGCTACTTTAATTAAGAAAAAAAGCTATTTACAAAAACAAAGGTGTATAGAAAGTGCTTTAATTGCTAGATTATCCACAGTAAATTTGCCTCCAGTTTCTTAGATTTTACCTTTCCTGGCAGATCTTCTATTAATACACTGTGGGATATTTATAAAAAAAAAAAAAAAAAAAAAAAAAAAAAAAATGAAATCAGCTAGATTATATAACCAAAACATTTTTAAAAAAAAAAAAAGAAAGTTAAAAGTTGTGACGATACATATTCGCACTTACCGGATTAGAAGCATCCAAGATGTTTTGCTTGTTGGGCTGCTGTTTTATGATGGATATGTGCATAAAACTAAGCTAGACAGTTTGTTATTTCGTCAGCTACATCCTTTCCTCTCACAAGTTTGGTCCAAGAAAAGTATATTCTCCGACATTTGTTTATTTTATGCTGCTTGGCACGATTTGTCTAGTGTTGGTCTGCATGCTGATTAGTCAAGCTGGGGACTCGGATTGAGAACGAGGCCAATGGCGATGATTGGTGCGTTGACCGTGTTTTTGGTCAATAAAAACTGTCTGGGTCATTGGCTGGCAGTGCAGCTGGGACCGTGGTGATGTGCACTGTTATACTAAGGGTTTTGTATTAAGTTATGACTATGTTTATTTTTGTCTGGAAGCTGGATGCTAGCTTTGAACCTACCGCTAGAGTGAGCGGTGTAATTACCGGTGTCTACCGAAACGTGGGAGGAACATCAACAAAAGTATAAAACTGCGGTATTCCTTCTCCCTTGAATGCATTGTTAGTTGCATCAACGCAAACATCTGATGAACTCCTAAAGGACAAAATGCATCACACAAAAATTTTCCTCTCGGGAGTCTCTTCCACAAATCAGTGGCTGTTGGGAAGAAGCTGTTTGTATAGAACTTCCTTCTAGCCAGTGGAAAATGAAAGGAATGAGAATGGTTCGCTCCCATGTACCTGAGATGGCAGGTCTTAGCTGTAAAGGTCTGAACTGGGGAACTAGGAATGTGGCTCATCAGAAGATATTGTCATGGAGATAGCGATAGAACAGTGAGAGGCTTATGACATTACATCTGTGGGAAAGGGGTTGTAGGGTGGGAAATAGTTGCCTGTAATGCTGTGTAAATACTTTTGGACACTGCCAATTGTGCAGTTACGACTAGTGGTGGCATCCTACTGGTTTGCACAAATCTCTTAAAATTTTAAAAGCTTAGTGAACTGGTTGTTGGATTATTCGAAAATAATCTTCTATATCAGCCATTCTCAACCTTTCCTCCATCATTGACCCCTCGGCTTTATGTATTTCTCCATTTACCCCCACCTACTCCCATACAAAAAAATTCATAGCCATCATAAAGCATTGATGTACAATTTTGTGACTAAATGAATGAATGATTTTTTCATTCAAAATACTAAGGGTTTTTTTTAGTCAAAATACTGTGCCTAAAAAAATACTAAGCAACACTCAAAATACTGATTTCTTATTTAGAACTAATCTACTAATTTTTTAGTATAAGTTAGTACTCTGTATAAAATTCAATATTTTTATTAACGTTTGTAGTCATTAATAAAAAATTATTCATTTTATTCGCTGTATTAGTAGATCTACAAATTAATACTGATCATAATCATTCATTTAAAAAAAAATTTTTTTTTAGTATTTTTGTTTTTGGCAATTTAAAAAATTTTGGTAAAATACTAAAAACAATTTTTTTTGAATGAATGAATGATTATGTTTAGTACTGACTAATTTGTGACTAAAAATTGTGCAAATTAGTCATTAGTAAAAATACCAAAACAGAAATAAAAAATACTGAAAAATACTAAAAATTAGTAAAAATTCAGTATTCTGATCAAAAAATTAGTAATCCATCATTCATTTGTACATCAATGTCATAAAATGACAGAAAAACAAGAAGGTCAGAAAGAACCCTTTTATTGTTTAGGACTTCAGGTTTTGTATAAAAATATAGTATTATATATTCGTATAAAAAAAAAACGAAGAAAATGAAACCTTTTCTAAATAGAAAATTATGAAGTTAATTTGTATTACAAAAAAATAATGAACAGAAACACCAGAAGCATTATCAGTGGGAACACTGCTGATTCATTGAGTCAATCAGTTTGTTTATGCGAGGAGCTGTTTCTGATAATGCTACTCTCATATCATCATCGGCTTTCAGGCGTTTTTTTTAAATTATCAGGTACTTCAATTATTTACCCCCGACTATATAATTTTTTTACCTCCAAGGGGTAAATTTACCCCTGGTTGAGAACATCTGAGGCAAAATGTTAGTTATACTATGCTTGTGCATGCACCTAGTGAATCTCTAATAGACACATGCAGTAAATTGCAGGGAGTGGGTAAGAAAAAAAAAAGCAAAAGAAAGACATAGATATATAACAGTAGCTGAAAAAAATAGGTAAAAGAAAGAGATCTTTGGGACTGCAGGAATTCAGTTTGAATGTGGCTAAGAAAACAACACAGCTGATGACACTGATAACACTAGAATAAAAAAAAAAGTGACATACTTCTGAACAGAAATATGATGAGAACAGAATTTCAATCTGGAGATATCTTAATAAGTAAATGCTTTCTATTAAATTATCAAAATGGTTTAATTCCTTTTGATATGATATAAAGTGATTTCTTTCCATTTTTATATTGAAAAGAAAATAAGTAGAATAGGTTCCTAAAGATTACCTGCCTTTAGAGAACCAGTTCCTGGAAATTTGGGATGCCATTTTTGGCTACAAACCAGATTTTGGAATCAGGTACTTTCTGGAGCAGTATAGGGAGTCAGCTATTTTTCCAGCTCTTGTAGCAGACCTACGGACGATAATAGGTATGTCCCCATTCTCATAAATACAGTCGTAAATACTGTATGTTGGTCTGCAATTGTGGAATTCACTTGACTCACTTCTAGCAGTTGACTACTTCATCTACGCGCTGCTGGCGAATCTTATATGTGTTGTTCATTATCTACCTTCGTGTGATTATTCTATTCAGTAACCTTCCCTCGGTTACAACACCAGCATACAAGTTCCACTTATGAACTTGAGTCCCAGTAGATGTTCAAAGTAAGGAGACTTTTTGTGAATTTTTTCATTTATTATGACTGATGAGAAATCAGGTTGGACACTTGGATGCAGTGCAATGTTTTGCAAATCAATTACAGCTGAGGAGTGAGTTTGATCCTCACTGGGTGCTCCATAAATTGTAGTCTAAGTGATACTTAGAAAACCAGGTAAACATGCCATCAGTTTTTGATGGCATGGGTAAGCTATAAAGATTACTCTAAAAGCCTCCCTACTTCTCTCGCAACAGACTAATAGGCCAGATCTTCTATTCAGCCAGCAAAAACTCTGTCTCTCTCCAACTCGACATTTTTTCTTACTGTATGTCACTGACCCTGTGACTTCTCCAATTTAGAATGTACCCTGACTATATAAGCTCATGACTGGAATACCCTCCTTCCTGGCCAAATGTCACTTGATCCTGAAAGTTTTTATTTATTTACCCATATTTTTTTGCAGCCAAAGCCTTGTAAAATGAAAAAGTTTAATACCAGGGTGTTGCAAAAAGTTGCAAATCCAACAAAATAATTAAAAAAGAAACAAGTTAGAAAACCTTCATAAATTTTTAACATGTTTTGGTATGAGAAAGTTTAGGCAGGTACCCAACCAACTTGACTTGTTCTAATATCATATTTATTTATTTATGAACTTGTTTTCCCCTACTGCTTCAACTACAACAATACGCAGCTCCAAACAAATCAGATGTTGTCATTAATTCTTCCTCTTCTATATGCCGTGTCCCTTCACGACGTTGACGATCATGGCTCTCCACAATTTACTGTTCTTTTTAGCTCTTAATAATTTTGTCTTTTTTGTTATTGCTCCTAAAACATTGTTCAGCCATCCATTTACTGAAGGTTATGCATTGTTTTCCTCTGTACCTCTTGCCTTCAAGCTGTCCTGTGAGTATCAAAATTTCAAAAGTTTCTCAGTTTTTTACTTTTATATTTATTTTTTTTTTTAGATATTTTATTTTTCCTAAATGTGTAACTAGTTCGGCTTGAAATAGTGACGAAAATTCATAAAAAATACAAATGAAATTTATTTATTTATTAAAGCTGATCAGATGTGACATATTTCCGAAGAAAACCGGAGAATGTATCGGTCGAGACGAAGTAATTCAAACATCAAAGTAGCGGGGCAAAAACGTTTAATAGAAGATAGAATTATCTCCCTTGTTTTTCGTCTCGTTTGTAGCTGATAAATTTGTTTAATGACTTGACGGAAAGAAAACATTCGATTTGATTTATGAGTTTAAAAAGCATTATTAATCTTTGCAACTTTGGCCAGGCATTTTATTGCTTGAAAGACAACTCATACTAGAAGACAGGTATGTAAAAAAAACAAAAAAAAAACAAAACATCTTTTTTCTTTCGTTTGGTAGGTTCAATTAATTTTTTAAGTTAACAAACATTGTTCGTTCGGAATAGCATTTTTTGTATATCTTACAAATTTATGACGTTATTAAACTGGATTATCGAGATTTTTAGTTTAACTAATCTGTAAAAAAAATCAATATTAATCTGTAGAAAGTCCGGATTACTTCTTATAATTTTGAATCTTTTTCGTAATTTTACCGTACCAACTCGAAATAATGTTTTGGTGATTATTTCAATTACGGATGCTCGTTCTTGATACAACTTAATTTTGTTTTGTGTTTTCTTCATTTTTTTTTTTCTAATTTGTTTTTAAGCTTTTTTGTTTTTTTTTAGATTAATTTTAAGCCATATTTCTTGAATACCTGAATTCTACCAGCAAATTTATTTAATAAATAATTAAATTTCTAATATTTTCCGTGCTAGGGATTTTTTTTCTAGACTAGTTAAAATTTAGCTAGTCTAGAAAAAAACCCGAAATTGACTGGTCCGCTTGTTATCAATGACGTAGGCATAGTTTTTAGTTTGAAACCTAGTATTTGTAAAATAACCTACAGATTACTCTTCACTCAGTCTTCAGGGATCGATTTGTTTTGCTTTTACACTATGAAAACGACCCCCCCACCACCTTAAAAAATGATTAAGAAATAAAATATTTTTCTATTGTGAGTAATGTCCTAGCTTGAGGAAGGTTTACTTTAAGAAACGTTAATTTTTTTTTTTTTAAATTTAAAAAAAAAAAAATAAATTTTTTTTTTTTTTGCGAAATGACCAGTCAATTTTAGTGCCCCCTTTTTTACTTTATTTTTTTTAAATATGGCAGAAGGAGATAGCTACGATTAAACAAAAAATGAATTTTATAAATAATGAGAAAAAAATAAGAGTGAGACTTTATTTCTCTATTCGTAAAAAAATGATGTCACGATGTATTAAAAAAAAAAAAAAAAAAAGATCGATAAGTGAATCCTGTTTGATTCGAACGCACGAACAGAAAGTAAACAGGTAAAAAAGTGACATAGTGACGAGGCTGTCCTTCTGTAGAACGAACGGGGAAAGAAAATTTACTACCTAGGCAGGTAGAGTTCACTTTTTTTTTTTTTAGCTTTTGACCGATGAGTAGTATGCTGTGTGTGTGTGTGAGTGTGTGCAGTATATGTTGCATGTGCTCGTGTGTGTGTGTGTGCGTGCTGGTACACATGGTGCGAGGGATAAATTGTCGTCTAAATGACACAATGAAAATAACGCTGACATCTCATTTTAACATACATTTACCAAAATTACACAAAATATCTTGAAATCTATACAATAAAGTATTCTATACAATAAACTCTATACCATAATGTATACAATAAAATATTCTATACAATAAACTCTATACCATAAAATGTATACAATAAAATATTATATACAATAAAATCTATACCATAAAATGTATACAATAAAATATTCTATACCATAAAATGTATACAATAAAATCTATACAATAAAATATTCTATACAATAAAATCTATACCATAAGATGTATACAATAAAATATTCTATACAATAAAATGTATACAATAAAATATTCTATACGATAAAATCTATACAATAAAATCTATGCCATAAGATGTATACAATAAAATATTCTATACAATAAAATCTATACAATAAAATATTCTATACAATAAAATCTATACAATAAAATATTCTATGCAATAAAATGTATACAATAAAATATTCTATACAATAAAATCTATACCATAAAATGTATACAATAAAATATTCTATACAATAAAATCTATACCATAAAATGTATACAATAAAATATTCTATACAATAAAATCTATACAATAAATTACAATTGGCTTCAACCAGACGACTTCGGAATCACCAGCAATTCTTTTGGACAGTCTCCTTGTTCAGATTGGTGAATGCTGCCATAATCCTTGCCTTGAGTTCCTCTTTGGTATTACAATGACTTTTGTTTGTCTCTCACTCAATTGTGGCCCACACATAATAATCAAGTGAGTTACAATCTGGAGAGCTAGGTGGCCATATATAAGTGGTGATGTGGTGGGAGAAATTGTCTGAAAGCCACGACTGGATTCTCCTGCTTGTGTGGCATCATGCAGAGTCATGTTGCCAGTCATACGGTCATCCAGTAACCAAAAACTTTACCAAGGGCAGGACAGCCTCCTTAAGGCATATGATATGGGCTGTGGTGTAGGATTTGAGGCCCAGTGGGAAGATGAAGTAAGGTATAACGTTGCCATCACTAGTGATCATACATACATATATAAACATATATACATATACATAAATATATGATTATATTTTATATAAGATATATATATCTTATATATATATATATATAGGCTTATATATATATATATATATATATAGGCTTATATATATATATATATATATATATAGGCTTATATATATAGGCTTATATATATATATATATATACATATATATAGGTTTATACATACATATATATATATATATATATATATATATATATAGGTTTATATATATATACATATATATAGGTTTATATATATATACATATATATAGGTTTATATATATACATATATATAGGTTTATATATATATATATATATATAGGTTTATATATATATATATATATAGGTTTATATATATATATATATATAGGTTTATATATATATATATATATATATATATATATAGGTTTATATATATATATATATATAGGTTTATATATATATATATATATATAGGTTTATATATATATATATATATAGGTTTATATATATACATATATATAGGTTTATATATATACATATATATAGGTTTATATATATACATATATATAGGTTTATATATATATATATATATATATATAGGTTTATATATATACATATATATAGGTTTATATATATATATATATATATATATAGGTTTATATATATACATATATATAGGTTTATATATATATATATATATATATAGGTTTATATATATATATATATATAGGTTTATATATATACATATATATATAGGTTTATATATATTCATATATATAGGTTTATATATATATATATATATATATAGGTTTATATAT